>JAAAKG020204321.1:0-17657 GCA_010014905.2 Druon quercuslanigerum
ATAAACTACAATTCACATCTATACATTTCATCGGTCGAAGAAAATACTTGATTTCATTCAAATCATATTATATCATTTAACTAAAGTAAAGATCCCCTGGGTACGTGGGATTATTATGTCAATTTTATAATTTCTTAAAATAAAGTGGGTTGAGATTATTGTTTTATTTATTAATTTAAACAAATCAGCTTTCCCCCGGGTGCTTGGGTTTATAGCTTCTGGTTTATTTATTTATCTCTATCAGTAAACTGTCCACGGGGTATAAGGGCTCATAGCTTGTAGTTTTATTTATTTATTTCAATACATTTAAAATTGTATACATTTTATTCTAAAGGATCTGCTTTTGATAAATTTAAAAAATAGCGCCGAACTCGGCGAAGCTGTGCGAAAAATGGCGGCTTCGGGCTAGGTTGCCGCCATTTTGGGTGAAAGTGATCAATTCCTTATTGTAATTTTAAAAGAATGCATATTATATCATACAACTTTCGATTTGCATATAGGTCACAGCCTAGTTGTGAGATGCGATTTGTTAGAATAGAGAAAGTGGGGGTAAGTTATCAACGGGTGCTGGGACTTTGTGGTCACGAGCTTCGGCCTTCGAGGAGGACCAGGGTAATTCTTGTAGTGTTGCATGATTTTGAAGGAGAGAAGGGGATTTCTGCAGTGGCGTCGGGAAGAGAAGAAAAACTGAGAATGTGGAGGGTCGGTCGCGAATGGAAGTATGTTAGAGGAGGAAGAACGGCAAGAAAGGTATTTGGGATAGGGTAGAAAATTTAATGGAAAAGTAGGTGGAAGAGCGTAAGAATGAAAAGGAGGAGAGAGCGGTTAGGGAAAAGGTAAGTAAAATTGAGTTGAGAACGGAGAAAAAGGAGAAGGCAAATATGAGAAATGTTATTGTGGTAATAGGGTTAAATCTAAAGAGCGGAGAAAAAAGGCAAAGTATATAAACGCTGAAACACAACATAGGGTCAGTTAAAGGCGAGCAAGAGAAAGATAAACTAGAGGGGAGAAAGGAGAAGAAGGTAGAAGTTGGGGCATTGGACGGCTGAAGAACTGGGCAGAGAAGTTCGGGGTAATCCGAGGTAAAACTTGGATGAAGGATAAGGGGGTTTTCATTGATCATAATTTAACAAGAAAGAAAAGGGACGAGCAGAGAATGCTGAATAACAGATCTAGGAGGGAAATAAGTGAAGGGACACTGGAGCAGATAGGAAAGCCAAAAATAAAAATAAATAAGAAAATGTTGGTGTATGACGAGGAGAAAGAGGGGTTGAAGGAAGTGCAGGGGAATTTGTTTCGTAGGAAGTAGGGTGGTGGGCGTGAAGCATGGTGGAAGAGTTTGGATGGTTCTGTAGTCCAACGTAGCAAGGGCAAAGAAGAAAGATAAGGAATTCTGGAGATTTGTGCTACCTTAGAGGCAGAAGTTTGTCATAACTTAGAGGTATTTGAACATCCTTTTAGATTATATGATTCTTAAAATTCAAGAAATTCTTTGAAATAGCTTAAAATCCCTTGCAATCTCTGGAATCGCTAAAAGTCCCTTGAAATTTCTATTGGAAATCAACTGGATAGGACAATTATTATTTACACATGGCTTAAACATATCACTTGAAAATTCTTTTTTATTGGGCTATGGGAGCCTAATGGAGTTTCGTTGACTAATTCTGGGGTCAGTTCAAAAACCGAGCCGCTTATCATGTTTATTCCCGCCCGCTTTCTATCATGATTATATATTCCGCGCAGAACAGTTTTAGAATCTATTATTGCAACGACATCACCAGTGGATGTTGTTAAAACATTTTTCTCATCAGTTGGCATAGGCTTTACGTTATGACGTCCTAATCCATGCACCCTAATTGGTTTATCAGCAGGAAAAGTGTATCTTTTAATTTCAAATCGCCGATGTGGATTGGAGTGGGGAATAAGCCGAATAAGTCCAATTTGTTCAATGTTGAATCCAAGTATTCGTGAACAACGATACCTAATAGGATGATAACTGGCATGCCGTGACCTAGAACTGACACGAAGAGGAGGATCGGCAATAAAAGGCCCGGCCGTAGAATTACGTTTGGCAGGAGGAGATATGGACCTCGAGCGAAGAAAAGACTCTGCTACAGGAAGAGACCTTTCAGCAGAATGAAGGATGTCAGCATAATTAGCAGTTTCGGATCGAGGAACACCAGGAATCGGTTCGCTATTAGGTGGGAATTCAAACTGTGAACTTAACTCTGCAACAAGGAACAGAGGATCACATTCTTGTTAAAGTAGACAATCGTATCTTGGTATAATATGAACCCCTTGTAGCAATAATGTGAGCAAATTTAAAAACATTAAGGTATGTTTGCCCTGATAACATTATAATTAAAATTAATTTGTGCTTATGTACACACAATCTAAATATGTTGTTAATGGTGCCGTCCATAAACTATGTCATGAATAAAAGGGGAAAGTTTCGCTGCCATTACTAGGTTTTATAACAGTGAGAACCGTCAGCCATCTAGCGGCTAGCTTGACGTGAATAGATAAACAATAGGAGAAGATAGAGAAGATAGGATTGGAAACTATAGACTTGAATTTATATTTACAAGAAAATAGTAAAAGGTAAATGTTGATAAGATGTTATATAGGATGACATAAACTATCCAGAGGGTTTTCAAACAAAGTCTTGATCTATTCTTCAAAAATTAATTACGTTTCAGTCAGCAGTATTTTTAATAGTAAGCTCGTTGATCGTACTGAAAATTTCGGATAGTAGCATAGATTGACAAAAGATAAAAAAATATAGACGTTGAGAGATAAAGAATAGACAGATTCGCAAAGTGATAAAAAATATTGACCTCGATAAAACAATAATAAGATAAGATAAAAAAGGGAAAGTTGAAAAAGGTATACAATAATTTTGATTTGAGAGAGAGATAGTGAAAGATAGGGCACTAAATAAATTTATGTTAATTTAGATTGATACGTAGATATAGAAAAGTTAGCGTGAATACATAAAGAATAGAATGAAATGGAAAATCCGGTAATTAATAAATTCGGAAGAGAATTATGTCGCAACAAAATTCATTTTCGTGCATACTAAAAAATACTGTAACTTATAAATATATTATATTTATATATTCACCAATAAAATTTAGGATAACCGCAAATGATAAAACGAGATAATGAACTATCCTCATCTTTGCTGATTAGAGAAAAAACTGACTAATCGATTAATGAAGAATTTGCCTTAGAGTGCCAATAATGAATATTCCAGACCTGTATTTTATCACCTGATATCGTTAAGTAGCTAACTCATTCATTATGTGCGTCAAGTTTGTCCTTCGAAGTATTTGCATTTTATTAAAGCCAATTTTAAGAAAAAAATTATTGAACTCGTTAAAACTGATATATTAATTTATATCATTATTTACCTTTGAGCGAAATCAGATGTTTACATGGAATGTTTATATATTATCCTGGTATAATGACCTATTTTAAAGTTTTAGAAACTAATATAACGTAGGCAAGTTCTACAAAATAAGGCCAAAGATGCCCCAGTATATTTTCTATCACTGTAATCATCAAGAAAGATAGATTGACTTTAAACTCGTTTTTGATTCTTAAATACACGATCACACGCGCCCATGGGAGTCGACTCAGCCTCTTCGAAGAAGCCAACGAGCAATGATGCCAATTTTGGCAGCCGGTGCTACTGCGCTTGCGTTAGGACTGCGCGTTGGTTAGGCGCAATTGGCGCGCGATTCAGAATTACTTCAAAAAACAATTCTTGTAATTTAAATAAATAATAAATAAAATATGCAGAATAATAAATACAAATATTTTGGGCAAACAAAATCTTAACGCGTACATAAATACAATCCATAAATAAAAGTTTATTTTCATTAAATTTCAAAGGCATTATTATATTCTGCAAACAACTTCTATGTATTTAGCTGCTGAAACATTACATGGTATTTCAAAAAATGTATCTATTATACCATGTTTTGTGAAATATAAGTAATAAACTTTTATTTATAGAATGCAGTCTTATAATTTTTTTGCCTGAAACCAAAATTTACAACATTTGTATACATTATCCTGCATATTTTAATAATTATTTATTTAAATTACAAGAATTGTTTTTAAAGTAATTTTGAATTGCGCGCCAGTTGCGCCTAACCAACGCGCAGCCCTGATGCAAGCGCAGTAGCACCGAGTGTCAACATCGGCATCATTGCTCGTTCACTTCTTCCAAGAGCCTCAACAGGCTGAGTCGAATACCGTGGGGGCGTGTGACCGCGTATTTAAGAATCAAAAAATAAGTTTAAAGCCAATCTATCCTTTTTGATGATTAGAGTGATAGGAAATATAGCGGGGCCTCTTTGGGCTTATTTTGTAGAACCTACCTACGTTCTATTATTTTCTGTAACTTTAAAATAGGCCAATATACATACTAGAATAATATATATAAACTTTCAATGTAATGATCTAATTTTGCTCAAACCTAAATAATGATATAAACTGATACATCAGTTTTAACGAGTTAAATTTTTTCGTCTTGAAATTGACTTTAATGAAATGCAAATACTTAGAAGGACAAACTTGACGCACGCAATGAATGATATAGCTACTATACGATATCAGGTAATAAAAAAAGGCTCTAGAATATTCATTATTAGCACTGTATGGCAAATTCTTCATTAATCGATTATTGAGTTTTTCCTCTAATCAGCAAAGATGAGGATTGTTCATTATCTCGTCTTATCCTTTGCGCTTATCCTGAATTCTATTGGTGAATATATTAATATATTTATAATTTCCAATATTTTTTAGTACACACGAAAATGAGATTTTTTGCGATACAATCTGCAGTATTTGCCAATTTCTATTTTCTTCCATATTTCATTTGAGTAATTGTAATTAGCGCGAAGCCTTCCCCTTTTAATCATGATATTTTATGAACGGCCCCATTAACAACATATTTAGATTGTGTGTAAATAACCTCAGATTAATTCTAATAATAATCTTATCAGGGCAAACATCCCTTAATATTTTTAAATTTGCTCATATGATTGCCACAAGGGGTTCATATTATGCCAAGATACGATTGTCTACTTTAAAAAGAATGTAATCCTCTGTTCCTTATTGCAGAGTTAAGTTCACAGTTTGAATTCCTACCTAATGGTGAACCTATTCCTGGTATTCCTCGATCCGAAGCTGCTAATTATGCTGACAGACGCCATTCTTCTGCACAATCTCTTCCTGTAGCAGAGCCTTTTCTTCGTTCGAAGTCCATATCTCCTCCTGTCAAATATTATTCTACGGCCAGGCCTTCTATTTCTGATCCTCCTCTTCGTGTCAGTTCTAGGTCACGAAATTGCAGTTACCATCCTTTTAGGTATCGTAGTTCACGCATATTTGGATTCAGCATTGCGCAAATTGGACTTATTCGGCTCATTCCCAAATCTAATCCAAACCGGCGATTTGAAATTATAAGATACACTTTTCCTACTGATAAACCAATTCGAGTGCATGGATTAGGACGTTATAACGTAAATCCTATGCCAACTGAAGAGCAACATGTTTTAACAACATCCACTGGTGATGTCGTTGCAATAATAGACTATAAAACTATTCTTCGTGGAATATATAATCATGATAGAAAGCGGGCAGGCATAAACATGATAAGCGGTGCGGTTTTCGAATTGACCCCAGAATTAGTCAACGAAACTCCATTAGGCTCTCATAGCCCAATGAAAAAGCATTTTCAAGTGATATGTGTAAGCCATGTGTAAATAATAATTGTCCTATCCAGTATATTTCCAATAGAAATTTTAATAGACTTCTAGCGATTTCAGAGATTGCAAGGGCTTTTAAGGTTTATCAAAGAATTTCTCGAATTTAAAGAATCATGTAATTTAAAAGGATTTTAAATATCTCTAAGGTACCACAAACCTCTACCTCTAAGTAGCACAAATCTCCAGAATTCCTTATCTTTCTTCTTTGCCCTTGCTACGTTGGATTACAGCACCATCGAAACTCTTCCACCTTGCTTCACGCCCACCAACCCTACTTCCTACGAAACAAATTCCCCTGCGCTTCCTTCAATCCCTCTTTCTTCTCGTCATACACCAACCTTTTCTTATCTATTTTTATTTTCAGCTTTCCTATCTGCGCCACTGTCCCTTCAATGATCTCCCTCCTAGATCTGTTATTCAGCATTCTCTGCTCTTCCCTTTTCTTTTTTGTCCAATCGTGATCGATAGGAACCCACTTATCCTTCATCCAAGTTTTAGCTCGGATTACCTCGAACTTCTCTTCCCAGTTCTTCAGCTCTCCAATTCCCAAACTTCTACCTCCTTCTCCTTTTTCCCATTTAGTTTGTCTTTCTCTGCCTCGCCTTTCATCCACCCTATGTTGTGTAGCAGCGTTTACATACTTTGCTTTTGTTCTCCATTCTTTAGCTTTAACTCTCTTACCACAATAATATTTCTCATATTTGCCTTCTCTTTTCTCTCCTCCTTTCCATTCCTACGCTCTCCCTCTTTCTTTTCCATCAGGTTTCCCACCCTCTCCCAAATACCTTTCTTGCCGGTCTGCCTCCTCTAACATACTTCCATTTGCAACTGACCCTCCACATTCTCAGTTTTTCTTCTCTTCCCGACGTCGCTGAAGAAATCCCTTTCTCTCCCTCAAAATCACGCAACAGTACAAGAATTACCCTGGTCCTCCTCGAAGGCCCAAGCTCGTGACCACAAAGTCCCAGCACCCGTTGATAACTTACCCCCACTTTCTCTATTCTAACAAATCGCATCTCACGACTAGGCTGTGACCTATATGCAAATCTAAAGTTGTATGATATAATATGTATTCTTTTACAATTGCTTTATTCTTTTAAACTTTATTTCAGTTTATCTGCAATAGGCATGAATTTTATCTGAACTGATCACTTCCACCCAAAATGGCGGCTTTCGGCTAGATTGCCACACTGTCCCTGGTCCCTCTATAATTCGAAGTATACAGGGGCCAGGGACAGTTAGGCAACCTAGCCGAAAACCGCCATTGTTGGTACAGGTTCGCCGAGTTCGGCGCGATTTCTTAAATTGCTGAAATGCTGATACTTTAAAATAAAATTTATACAATTATAAATAAAACTACAACCTATAAACAGAAAGTGAGCATTTATTTATAACATTTACAAAATTTTCATGAAATCACCACATAGTTTATTGCAACATCACTCCCAAGTCAATCAAAGCAATTTGAAAGAAAAGTACCGCAAATAGTTAAAAATTGCTTAAACTGCGCATTTTTTAAATCCAATTGGTTTATAACAATAAGAAATATATTCCGTTTTGTTTAAATATGTTTTTATATTACGAAAACCGCCTAATAAATATCCAAAAATCACCTAGCATTGTTTATAGCAAGATAATTGTTAATAACGATTTATCAATTTATGAGAAACTATTCAATGATGTTTCACGAATGTTTATTTATTGATTTAACACTAGTATCAATAATTCTGAATAAATTGCGTGTTATGATAGTAACAATATCTTAAATTTCATCATTTTTTCCAACTTTGTGTGTAACTTAAGTAAGCAATATTTTTTAATCGGCCTCAATTGATACCTTAAAATTTCAGCTAGCTTTGATTGCAGTTAAAAAATTTTAATCGAATAAAAATTGTAGCCGGAATAGTATTTTGGATATTTTTTCGACATTTTGCCCAACTGTAAGGCGTACCGATTTTAATTGTCGCATATACTTTAACATTCTAAAGATTGAATCAAATAATTAGTTTTCTATTTGAAAAATATGAGAATAGACTGATCTCAATGGCAATCTCAAACTGCGACTGAGCACACATTGCAACAGGCTCGGCTGAGATTTGCTATAAAAAGTGTAAAATCATCAGTTTAGGTAGAAAAATTTACTTCCAAAATGTTGAGATGGCAAATGCGGATGAGAAACAATTGATCTCTAAATCTTAGCAAATTTGAATTAAATTTTCCAAGAATGTTGAGGTTACAATTTCACAGGTTCTGAATTTTATACAATGTTTCTTATAAAAAAAGTCCCCAACTAGAGGAGCTGCGGGGGATGTGTGTTGTTCACTCAGGCGTGATTAAACAATAGTTTTGCAGTAAGGCACTGTACATTAACGGCTAACCTGCGGAACTGTATCATGACATTGCGGTAGTTCCCTCGAAGCGTTAAGCACACAGCTAGCGAATAAGCTCGATGACGAGCTCGTGTCTATAAGCAGTAGCGCTCCGATGCCAAGTGACGCTGATGGAACTAATCGGATTATTTTGGGCGATCAAATGACCCTTTCTTTAACATTGACAACAACGCCATCTAACATGCGAATATAAATCGCGAAGTTTTATCTCGAAGTTATTGCAGCAATGATAATAAACAATCGCAGTGAATATCAATTCATTTAAATCAAAAATCTTATACTATGGTTTACGATTAATTATTTACTATAAGATTTCTCGTTATTATAAAATTCAAATTCAAATTACTTCTAAACTGGCGGCGCTACCGTATGTACCGAATATTGTCTCTATCTATTTCACGTGGCATGAAGAGAGGTTCGATCGACTTCAAGCGTCGGGAGTTCCAACCTCCATCTCTCAAGTGTTGACGCGAGAATGATGAAAACTGTGTTTTTTGTAGACAGTTCATCTAATATTTATAACAGTAATTGATTTTTTATTAAATGACTGCTTCGTACGTCTGTTTATGAAACTGCATTATGCACATTATGCGCTATACACAAAATAGCGTTATTTTCACTCAAAGTGTCTTGCGAATTATTTTAATGAAAAAAGTGATGTTTTTTTAAACATTCGGCTTTCTCAATATAATTGAAATAATTGAACATTCTTCTTAAAAACTTTTCTTTTCAGGTTTAGAAGTCAACTTTTTTCTAAAGCATTAGAATTTTTAGCTTAAAAACTTTATTTTGTTGATGGTTCATCTGTTTGGCTGGCGATTGAAATATTTTGTTAAAAATTCGAATTTTTAGCGTTTAATTAAACTGGTTGATGATTCGTTTTTTAAAATTATTTTGTTTAACTAATATTGAACTATTCCATTTTTGGTTGTGAAGTTATCTTTTTTAGTAGAAAATTTCACTACTTGGCTTAAAATTAATCTATTTATTGGACGTTCCGTTCTTTTTATTGTTAAAAATTAACGCTTTTTTCTAAAAATGCAGCTATTCTATTTTTTTTAAAGACAAAGTCAACTATTTTCTAAAACATTCGAATTTCTAACTTAAAAACTTAGTTATTTATTTGAAAAATCATTTATTTGGCTATACAATCATTTAATTTTTTTTAAAATTGCTCCATTTTGTTAAGGATTTTACTATTTTTTTAAAAACAAAAATAAAATTAATTATTTAGTTTAAAATTAAACTGTTTATTTAGAAAACTAACTATTTTGTTGGAAATTCGTTATTTTTTGGTTGAAATTTTTTCTTTATATGTTAAACATTCTTCTATTTGGTTGAAAATTTAATTATGTTGCTGAAAAAATAATAAAAGGTTTAATTATTTTGTTGCAAATTTAAATATTTTGTTAAACTCATCTTTATATCATTTTCAAATAAAAAAAATATGTTTACAATTAAACATAAAATAATTAAATTTAAAGTAAGAGAAAATTATTTTCAAAACAAAAAATCGAATTGTGAACCCGTTGTAAAAAGATTTTTTTTAACAAAATCCCTACATTCTAGGAATCTTAAAATTTTAGGTTTGAAAACTAATTTTTAACAAAACAAAACAAAAAAATTTCAAAAATTTGAATTTCATTAAAAAATGCCAACTTTTTTACAACGCAGTGAAATTCTTAATAAAAATGATGCATTTTCAACAAATGGGATATCTTGACAAGCACAAATAAAATAGTTTAATTCTCTGCTAAAAAAGTAATTTTTAAGAAAAAAAGTAATTTTCGACTAAACAATTTAATTTTCTACCAAAAGGTAACTTTAAATAAATAGCTGAATTTCCAACCAAATAATTAAACTTTCAACAAAATAGTTGAATATTTGACCAAATAGCTGCGTTTTTAAACTACACAAGTAAATGTTAGAGCCAACAATAAAATAGTGATATTCTCTATTTGAAAAATTAATTTTCAATAAAAAACGAATTAAAAAAAAAAATTTAACTTTTAACAAAATACTTGAATGTTTTTTTAGAATGACTGGATTTGTAACCAACCAGGATGCATTTTTCTCCAATAAGATTAATTTTTTTGCAAAAGCCGAATTTTCAATAAAATACATATCTCAATTTTCAAACACATTGTTTAATTTTAAACCAAATACTTGAATTTTAAACGAAAAAACATAACTTTACTTTACTTTTAATAAATTTTTAGTTAAAATACGAACTCAAAAAAAAGGAATTATCACACAGATAAATTTGACGAAAAAAGACAACTTTTTAAAAAAATAATTAAATTTTCAACCAAATAGTTGAATTTTTAACTTAAAAAGAAGAAATTTTCAACAAAAAATAAACGAAATTCCAGCAAATTAGATACATTTTTAAATAAACAATTTTATTCTTAACCAAATAATTTCAAAACAAGCATCCGACGAACAAATTTAGACAACCACCATAAAATGTTGCTATTGTAATTTGAAAAAAGATAAAAATTTTCCTAAAGAAGAAAAAAATTTATTTTTTCAACAAAAAATCATCTCAATGCACTAAAATCAATAACCTTCATTTTTAATAACATATGGATTAATTTTTTTCACATTTCAGATTATTTTGTGGAATTTGATTTTTTATTTCTCTAGCAAATAAATTTTTTTAACGAGTTCTTAATGTTTCAAAATGACTTACATTTATATCAGTATTTACATCACTTTTAATTCATTTTTTACTGCTTCGAAATATGAAAACAATAACCTAACCTCTAATCAAGCAAATAGTAATTTCCTATTTTTATTAACTTCATTAATTTATTTTATAATTTTTTATTTTTCAAATTCTTATTGCAAAACAAACATTTTGCCACCGTTTTCTCTTCTTCTTTTATCCGCTCAAAAAATAGATCCTTCCGTGGAATTGCACTATACTGTTGAGTATTTATTCCCTTCCCAGGCATAAATATGTTTTGTTTTTGAATATTTATTATTAATTACATTTGTTAATAATTAAATAAATAATCAAATTTTAAAGGTGCGGTTATGTAACGTACGTCACGTGTCACGTGGGTGATTTCACAAGTCGGCCATCTTGAAAACGTATCTTACTGGGTTTTCTACAGTTTTCGACGTAAATTACGTAGAAAACGTATAATACGTCACAAACTCCCGAGTTACGCGTAACTGACCAACCCTGTCCATGCCACTTTTCTGGAGGCCTATAGAAAATATTTGTCATGAGAGTTGCCAGAAGCCGTTTGGCGGCGCCACCTATGCAGTTGGCCGATAATTCAAATATTGCAAGACGAAAGTCTTAAAAGAAAGTTTTTGTTTAATAAAAAATAATTTTCTGGTAGTTCTGGGTAAAAGGTAATAATAATAATAAGATAATAATAATAATCTTTAAGACTTTTTTAATATTTTAAATTAGACAAATTTTGCGAAAATCGTAAAATTCACTGATTTTAGGCGTAAATCCCTAAACATTCCAACTAACTAGAACAAATTATTATTTATGCACAGTTAAATTGTAAAACAATGATAATTGTTCAAATAATTTTTAAATATGTACGTGAAAAGAAAATATTGTAAATTTTATAATATTTTGTATTATATTATTCGGATTTTTAAATATTTTAATGAACAAATTATATTTTTAATGAACTTTTTAAAAGGGAGGTAGGTAAAATTAATAAAATAATACCTAACTTATCGTATGAAACATTTTTTCTCATAAGTATTAAATAAAAAAAAGTAAATTTTTAAATGAATTCATTAAAATTAATTAAATTTGTTTAATATACAATCTTAGTTTATTTTCTTAATCTTAAAATTGAAAATATATTAAGGTATCATTTTTTAATAATAAAATACAAATTCGTTGTTTTAGATTTTATTAAATAATGTTCATTGTTCACAGTTTATATTAACAATAAAATAATATTTTTAAAAAGAGAACAATTATTTTTGCAAAAGAAAAATATATCACATGCCTTAAAAATAGCTATTAGCCATTCTTTAAGAATCTTTTCATCATTCGGCACTTTGAAAAATTGAATTTCACCATTTTAACCGCACTTGTAAAATATTTTGGAGCATCTGTAAATAGATGCAAATTTCTATATTTAAAAGCACTTTGCTTAATTTTTCTTTCTCTGATATGTTAGAAAAATGTCGCATAGATCACTTAAAATACGCAAAGATTGTTTAACATTGTAATTCAATTACTTTTAAAGTATTTTTAAACTCAAAATTCGTATTTTGCCATATATTGCCGGTTGTGAGCATAGGCCAACTGCATAGGTGGCGACGCCACACGGTTTTCGTCAACATATCGGATATTTTTCTTTCGAGTTGTCAAAATAGTTGAAAATATTGTGTTTGCACATGCGCATTGAGTTTTATTGACTCTCAGCGCCATCTAGCATTTTCCCAGAACACTAAAACGTAAGGTTCCTGAAAATCACAGGCCCCGCCGGTGGGGTCAATATTTTGTAGAGGTGGGAGTAGAATAGACAGAAATTTACAATAAAAAACTTTTCTAATTTTGAACCTGGAAAATATTACTGCCCTAAATTTGATCATAAACCTTCTTTAGAAAAAGTTCTGTTTACTTTTTAAGATTTAAACTTCTCGTCTTAAGACCGTAAAACCTTAGTCATAAAATTAAGCCATACGTTCTCGACTACTAAGTCTCGCCCCTGGCCGCCAGCGAGATACATAGTCCTCTTGGAGACTAACTTAAGACGCTTCCTCAGACTTGAAGGTTAGCCCATGAATTACTCAAACAAGTTTTTCTCGTACAATTATGAATTGTTTGATTTCATATTTTAACCACAGAATATAAATGTTTAAATAAAGAATCAAACAGAGAGCTTTTTTTGAAAAATGGTCTAGTTCTTGTTTCATTGCAATTATTTGAAAATTCATGAATTTTATGCGCCTGGGAAGGAGCAAATCGCCAACATAAGTGCACCAATGGCGAACGGAATCTGGCGCTAACTAGCGGAGAGGGTTATTTTTTCAACGATACTTTATACATCGTAAAAACCCAGGCTCGCGCCCCGGCATTCGATTCATTACAGAACGACGAGACGAAAAAAAAAATTATAGAGGAAAATCGGTTAGTCCGTTTAATATATGGATATACCTTTTCCCCTCTTCTCCGATCTCTGGCTCAACGTTTAGAAATTTAGAAAATAGACAATAAATAATTGTTTAACTGATTACATCATGCATTTAGACAAATTTGCCACTCCAAAATTTCTTAGCACTTCATTTTTTTTACATTTTTTGAATTTAATGAATGTTTAAATAATTTACATTTCTTTAAACATTTTTTTGCGTTGGAAATAAAATGTATTAGTATGTCATTATTTCGTGGACACTCAATCTTATAAACCGATTGGAAATATATTTATACTCTTTTTAAAATTATAACATAGTATAAACTGTACACATTGTGCCATTTATTATTATAATTTTATTATAATATTATAATTCTATATTGTAAATCTATTGAAAATATATTTATAATT
The DNA here is from genome assembly GCA_010014905.2 of Druon quercuslanigerum. Taxonomy (NCBI): domain Eukaryota; kingdom Metazoa; phylum Arthropoda; class Insecta; order Hymenoptera; family Cynipidae; genus Druon; species Druon quercuslanigerum. Next base: position 13,705 of record JAAAKG020204321.1, read on the forward strand.
TTTATGAAATTGTAACATAGTATAAACTGTACACATTGCCCCATTTAATATTATAATTCTATGGCTCGGTCCCTACCTCGAAAAAGTAGGCGCCTCCGCTTTCTGTGAATATTATTTTAATTTTTTGAATGAAAAACAGTGAAATTCAACCAGAAACTTTCAACCTTCAAAATAAAATAAATCTTCATTTCCTAGTTTTCCGATTACACAATGTCCGATTCTGGGCTGCGCCCAATTAACCAATATTCATCATTCTTTTTTTAATCGTCTCGACGTTCTTTATTGAACCGAATCCAGAATATTGCAATTAAATTCCTCAATCTTTTAATCATTATTTATTTTCCCACCCTTATGTAATCTATAACAATCGGTAACTTGAGTAAGGCATGACAGACAAGCAATCTCAGTCCTGGGCTTGGGCCTGGATTTTTACGATGTTTAAAGTATCGTCGAAAAAATAACCCTATCTACTAGCTGGCCCCATATTCCGTTCGTCATAGGTTCACTCAAGTTGGCGATTTGCTCCTTCCCAGGCGCATAAAATGCATGAACTGTCAATTAATTGCGATAAAACACAAGGTACGATCGAAAATTAACAGACTAAAGTTGACCACCCCAAAACAATCTCTAAATGTGTCATGAATTATTTTCAGATAGGACGACTAGATTTTCGTTCAATCGTAAAAAATAAGATTAAAAATCTACAAGTTTGTTAAAAACTACAATAACATTTTATTTACCAACATTTGTCACCTAAATTACATTTACTATAAATATAAACAAATTACATTTATACCATAACGACACAATTGTAGTAAAGCGTTTAATAATCATTTTTATTTTAATAGAATGCCCATTTTTAATGATAAAAATTAAACAGTAAAAATACCGTTGTTTCAATACTAATGGATAACATGAATGGTAATAATATACATTTATCAAAATGATATACATTTTTTAGGTTGGCTAAGAATTAAATTTAATGCAAAATTAGAAACAAATATTAAATTAACCATTTAAAAAAAGATTTGTACTGATATAGTTGAACATATACTGATAGAGTTGAACACAATGTAGAAAAGTTCGCATTCTCGAAGAAATCGAGTGCGAAGCACGAGATACGTAATGAGAATTTATTCGTTTATAGCCCAAGGAGCTTTAACAAAAGAGAATTCACAATAATCAAATGACAGTTGTCGATGCTTAGACCTTTTATTTTAAACGGCTTGCGCACAAATATGGGGTACATAAAAAGACCGAGCGCAAAGCGCGAGACATATATATTATCGAGCTGCGCGTTATGAGAATGTGCCCTCGCAGCGGGCAGATTTTTTTCTTTTCCTTTTCAGGAAAAATTGTATCTTTTTTTAAATTACAATAGGAAAGTTGGATGATCGTTGTCCAAAGTTAGTCGTTGTATTCTTGCTTTTATTTTCATGAACCAAATAGAAGAATTTTCCAGAAAATAGCAAAGTTGGGGACATCTCAGGAGATATCTTGAGGACATCCCTGAAGATATCTTAGGAACATCCTTGAAGATATCTTGGGGACATCTCAGAAGATATTTTAGGGGCATCCCTGAAGATATTTTGGGGACATTGCTGAAGATATCTTGGGGTCATCCCAACAGATACTTTGAGGGCATCCCAGAAGATATCTTGGGAGCATCGCAGATGATATCTCAGGGACTCCCTGAAGATATCTTAGGGATATTCCAGAAGACATTTTAGGGGCATCTTATAAGATATCTTCGGGGACATCCCAGTATATATCTTTCGGACATCCCTGAAGACATCTTGGGGTCATTCCAGAAGCTATTTTAGGGTCGTCCCATAAGATATCTTGGAGATATTCCAGAAGATATCTTGGCAGCATCCCAGAAGATATCTTGGGGACATCCCTGAAGATATCTTGGGGACATCCCTGAAGATATCTTGGGGATATTTCAGAAGATATATTAGGGATATTTCAGAAGATATTTTGGGAGCATCCAAAAGATATTTTAGGGCATCCCTGAAGATATCCTGAGGGTATCCTATAAGATATCTTGGGGAAATCCCTGAAGATATCTTGGGGGAACCCTAGAAGATATTTTAGGGGCATCCCATAAGATATCTTGGGAAAAACCTAGAAGATATCTTGGGGGCATTCAAGAAGATATCTTGGGGACATCCCAGAATATATTTTGGGGGCATCCCAGAAGATATCTTGAGAAAATCCCATAAGATAGGAAAAGTGGATGGTGGTTGTCTAAATTTGGTTGTTGGATTCTTGTTTTTATTTTCAGGAACTCTGCACATTAACTTGAATATTGGACGCTTAATAGGATTTTAAATTTTATTTTAAGCATATTAAATTTTTTAAAATTTCAACTAGATTAATTTCTTAACCAAATAGACGAATTTTCATGAAAATAGCGAGGTTTGGGACATTGTAGGCGATATCTTGAGGGTAATAAGATATCTTGGGGATATCCCAGAAGATATTTTGAGGGTATCTTATAAGATATTTGAGGGTATCACAGAAGATATCTTGGGACAGGACAGAATATATCATGGGGATATCCCGGAAGATATCTTGGGGACATCCCAGAATATATTATAGGGATATCCCGGAATATATCTTGGGAACATTCCAAAAGATACTTTGGGGACATCCCTGAAGACATCTTAGGGATATTCCAGAAGATATATTAGGGATATTTCAGAAGATATTTTGGGGGCATCCCAGAAGATATTTTAGGGCATCCCTGAAGATATCTTGGGGATATCCCAGAATATATCTTGGGGATATTTCCGAAGATATTTTAGGGGCATTCCAGAAGATATCTTGGGGACATCCATGAAGATATCGTAGAGATATTTAAGAAGATATCTTGGGGTTATCCATCAAGATATCTTAGGGATATACCTGAAGATATCTTGCGGATATTTCTGAAAATATCTTGGGGATATTTCAGAAGATATTTTAGGGGCATCCCAGAAGATATCTTGGGGACATCCCAGAAGATATTTTAGGGGCATCTCAGAAGATATCTTGGGGACATCCCAGAATATATCTTAGGGTTATTCCTGAAGATATCTTGGGGATATTTTAGAAGATATTTTAGAGGCATCCCAGAAGACATCTTCAGGACATCCCAGTATATATCTTGGGGTTATCCCTGAAGATATCTTCAGGACATCCCAGTATATATCTTGGGGTTATACCTGAAGATATCTTGGGGACATCTCTGAAGATATATTGGGGATATTTCAGAAGATATTTTAGGGGCATCCCAGAAGATATCTTGGGGTTATCCCCGAAATCCAATTGATCCAATTGAATTAATCCAATTGAAATATTATGTTATTTAATCTCGATTCCTAGACTGTATTTATCCCATAATCCTATATGAGGACATCCCAGAAGATATCTTGGGGATATCTCTGAAGATATCTTGGGGATATTCCAGAAGATATTTTAGGGGCATCCCAGAAGATATCTTCTGGACATCCCAGAATATATCTTGGGGTTATTCCTGAAGATATCTTGGGGACATCCCTGAAGATATCTTGGGGATATTTCAGAAGATATCTTGAGGACATCCCAGAATATATCTTGGGGTTATTCCTGACGATATCTTGGGGATATCCTTGAAGATATCTTGGGGACATCCCTGAAGATATCTTGGGGATATCCTTGAAGATATCTTGGGGACATCCCTGAAGATATCTTGGGGATATCTCTGAAGATATCTTGGGGATATTTCAGAAGATATTTTAGGGGCATCCCAGAAGATATCTTCTGGACATCCCAGAAGATATCTTCTGGACATCCCAGAATATATCTTGGGGTTATCCCTGAAGATATCTTGGGGATATTTCAGAAGATATTTTGAGGACATCCCAGAATATATCTTGGGGCTATTCCTGAAGATATCTTGGGGATATCCTTGAAGATATCTTGGGGAC
>JAAAKG020204332.1:0-23200 GCA_010014905.2 Druon quercuslanigerum
ATAAAATAAAAAAATAAAAAATATATAAAAATATGTTACAGGTATCAAATTACTTGTAATTAAAAATTAAAATGAGCATCGCTTTTCGTTATATAAAAATTTAGAAAAATTACCTCTATTTAGGGGTTAAGAAGACCCAAAAAAAATTATAAAATTGTAAATACTCCTAATTATAAAATCATTTCTCATTATATTTTTTCAATAAATTAAGCCTCACAAAAGTAAAATCACGTAATTTCTTGACTGATAAGGTGTTGATGTAAAAATTATTTTATAATTAGTGGTATTTCCAATTTTTTATTTGTGTTGGTGTCTTCTCAACCCCCAAAACAGGGGAAGTTTTTTGAAAATGTAAAAAAACGAAAAGCGATGCTCACTTGGATTTTTAACGACGAGTAATTTGATACTTGTAAAATATTTTTATTTTTTTTTCACCAGGGCGCTAGCGAGGTCAAAAAAATAGGCGAAAAAACAGCCTATTTTGGCGTCCCACTTTAAACATTAAAAAATTATAGTATTTTAAAAAATAAAAAAAAATATAGTATTTTAACAAATTAAAAACTAAAACTTTAACGATTAAATTATCTAAACTGAAATTTTTTTTACATTAGAAGTTAAATTATTATTTTTTAAATAGTTTATATCTATTTAACAAATATAACATTATTATTCAAAGTTTTCTATACCTTCTAATTGTCTTTTAAAATTATTCAAATTTCAAATACTTTTTCAAAATAAAAAATCATTTTCAATTTTCCAAGCAATCTTAAGAAAATGTTTTTATTTTTTTGAAGCCTTTCAAAATTCTTAAAAAGCTTATAAATTTGATTGATTCGATTTTATTGATGTTCAATATCTGCAAAATCGACATTTTGTTAAAGTTAAATTAATTTTGAATCTTTTCAAAACCTTTAAATTCTAAATATCTCTAAAAACTACTCAAATTGTTCTACAAATAACAAGCGTTTAATTGCTATTTATACATTCAATTTTCTAACGTTTAACGCTGGAAATTCTTAAATTTCAAACTGATTTTGAATCGTCTTGACCAATCAATTATTGTTCACTTTTTGATACTTCAAGTACAGTTCAATTTTGAAAATAAATAATCAATTTATATTTACAGTTGATCAAACAAAAATGTTTTTTTTTTTAATTTCCAATTTCAAACTTAAAATTGTTAAAATCAAACAGATTTTTCTTCTAAAATTTGTAAAATTGCCGGTCAAAAAATAAATTCACTGTCATTTCCCGTTTTTTCCCGAATTCAAAAATTCCCGTTCATTTTCCGGTTTTACAGTCCAGCAGCCTCCCTGTACGTGGGAAAATTTAAACTGAGTTTTTATTTTGAAAAATTAATTTCAAGATAATATTTAAAAAGATTTCAAAAGACGTACAAAATTTTTATAACAGAATCTAAAGGTTTTGCAGGAATTTTTTTAATTTTTCGGAATTTTAAGAAATATTCGTATAATTTTAAAAGATATTTAAAAAGTTTAAAATTTTTAGAATTGGCTAAAAAATAATTTCTTATTTGAAAAGGTTTTCAAAAACTCAAAACAAAACTTTTCTAGAAATTCGTGGGAAATTTTGTAATGACTTTTTATTTTGCAAAATTAATTTTTAAGAGAATTTAAAGATCTATAAAAAAAAAAAATTGCAAAACTTTTTTTACAAATTTCGAGAATAATCCAATGATTTAAGGATATGTCTGAACATTTCTGAATATTTAAAACAAAATTTAGGTATAGTTTATATAACCTTAAAAACAAATGAAAAAAGCATACAAAAAAAATGTTTATCCGGGATTTTATTTTGTATTCAGAATTATTTATCCCCCAAAATTATAATTCGGGTAAAATTTTTTATTTTCATGATTGAAAAATCTGTATTGGTTATATAATTTATTACTTTACTCAAAAGAAATTAGGTAAAAAATGAAAATTTTCAGAAGAAACGGCAGAAATTTAGCCCTGATAAAGTAGAAGATAGTTATATAAACAACCATTTGTTTCCAAATGAAGAGTAGACAAACAGTTGTAAGTTTTAGAAAGACAACGGCAACTTTCTAGAATTATTCGAATGAAACATTATTAAAAATAATAATAGATTGTTTAAACAATTATTTTGTTAACTTCATTTAATAATTTAACTCATTCTAATTGGAAATTTGACAGAAAGTGGAAAATATATGAAGAAACTGTAATTTTCTAAGGAAATATTAACAATAATAATATATTATTTGAAATAATTATTTTTATTAATATTGAATAAGTATTATTAAAATAGAATTTAAAATTTGACAACTTAAATTGACGATTCTGAACAAAATTTACAAAAACGTATTTTTTTTCTTATGGGAAATACGTGTTAAACTCCATGGAGTTTGAGCCACCTCTAAATATTTTTACAAAAAAAAAAAATTGAATTTATTTTTGTGTTGATTCAACCTAATTTCCGGGTGCTATTAATGAAAATTCGACAAAAAAAAATATAGACAACCCTACTATGCACCCTGAATTCGAATTAAAATTTAAAATAAATTTGCGATGAAAAATTTGCGAAATTCATCTGGCTGGATAAATTTAGGAAAGTTTATCGTAAGGTTTAAGTTCGAGAGTTGGACCTCTGTTAAAATCATGTGTGACGTGACACTCGCATAATCCGCCTAAAGAGTTGATCCTGATTTAGCCTGTCTCGTATGGTAAACAGAGAAGGATTAAAGTACGAGATTTAATGTCAAATTCAAAATAAACAAGAGTGCGGTCAAGCGGTCACTCTGAAAATTGGGCAGCTTATTTGAATAAAAATAAAAAAATAAATAAAAATTACTTAAAAGTCTTTAATTTGATCTTCATTAACCTTGCAAATTCATATAAAAAAAAATTTCTATCGGATACTATTTAATTGTTTAATTTGCAGTTTTAAACTGTTCAATGACTGGCTTTCAATTAATAATTATTGTTCCAAGCATTTCCAATATAGTAAACTATACAAAATTCAAATTAGAAAATTCCTCTTTTTCATTCAGAAAAATAATTAAAACCCAAATTTTTCTCTCTTACAATTTAATAAAAATGTTGAAAATAACAAAATTCTACCGACTTTGTCGAAAAATCTGACCCCCTTTAAAAACAATAAACTTTTTTAAAAATTCCATTTTCATTCAGGAAATGTTTTTTCTAAAAAAACACCCTCCTCCTACTCAAACAATAAAAATAATAAAAATACCAAATTTAATATTTAAATTAAGACGAAAAAATGATGGAAATTTAAAAAAAATGTCTACCGAATTTCTCCTTTAACTCAATATAAATTTGAAAAGACTCACTCTTCCAATTCATAAATAAAATTTAAAAAAAATATTTTAAAAAAATTATAAAATTACAGAATCTGACCTCCTTTAACCAATAAAAATGGTAAAATAGCGAATTTAGTCTTTAAATTCATAAAAAAAACTAAAACCCAAAATGTATGCCCTTCTAAGTCAATAAATATATTTAAAATAAAAAATTTTCCTTCCATAAAATAAAAATGCTCAAGCTTGAAAATTAAAAAACAAAATTTCTCTGCATTAATTTAGAATAAATTGCCAAAAAAAGTCTCGCCCTTTTATTAAAACTATTTTGATGAAAGTTAACTCTTTTTTTGTTTAAATTCATGGTTTCCAATTGAAAATTCGACTGTGTTTTGTAGAAGATTAATTTCTGAACGGAAAAATATTTTTTAAATAAAAATGTATCTGTTTCGTTTTCGGCTAAAAGTTCATCTCTTCTAATCTAAAAATTCATCCATTTTATAGAAAATGCATGTATTCTGCTTTGTATGAAGATTTAACTATTTTGTTAAAACTTTATATTTTTTGTTTAATTCAACTGTTTTTAATTTTAAATTTAAATATTTTTTTGTTCAATGTCAAATAATGCATTTTTTTGTTGAAAATTCATCTTTTTGGGTTAAAAATTAACTTTTTAACTAAAAATTTACCAATTTGGTTTATTATTCAAATTTGTTGGTTTTTTATTGAATATTTCGTTATTCCATTTTTGGTTTCCAGACGATCTATTTCGATTTCAAAAGCAATTTTTTGTTAACAGTGCAACTGTTTGGTTCAAAATTAATATGCTTTGGTTGAGGATTAAATATTTTGTTAAAAATTTATCTTTTTTATTGAATTAAGTTTTTTTATTTTAAATTAAAATGCTTTTTGTTTGCAATATCAACTATTACACTTTTTGTTGAAAATTCGTCTTTTTAGGTTCAAAATTAATGTTTTAAACTACAAATTTAACTATTTTGTTGAAAATTCGACTGTTTTGTAGTAAATACTTTTTCAATCGTTTTTTTTTTTAATGAAAATTTATTTATTTCATTTTTAATTAAAATTTTACATTTTCAAGTTTAAAAATTCAACTATTTGATTAAAAAATATAATTTGTCGAAAATCTGTCCTTTTTGTTAACAATGGAACTGTTTGATTGCAAATTACTCGGATTTACTTGAAGATTCAAATGTTTTGTTGAAGATTCATCTTTATTGGTTAAATTCAACGGTTTTTAATTTTTAAATTATTTTTTTTTTCTAGAAATATCAACTATTACATTTTTTTTTGAAAATACATCTTGTAAGTTTAAAAATTAACTTCTAACTAAAAATTTACCTATTTGATTAAAACTTCAACTGTTAAACACATATTTTTTGAACGGAAATTGAACCATTTTATTTTTGGTTAAAACTTGAATTCAACTGATATTTATTTTTAATTAAAATCTTTTTTAGTTTAAATATCAAATATTACATTTTCTTGTTGAAAAGTTATCTTTTTATGCTAAAAATTAAGTTTTGAACTGCAAACTTACCCATTTGGTTAAAAATTAGGTTTTTTGTTGAAAATTCATATTTTCTGGTTATGTATTATACTATTTTTTATAAATTTTTTTTTTAAATTACAAAGTACATTTTTTAAATGAAAATTTAACAATTCCATTTTTTTTTTGTTAAAACTTGATATATTTAAGTATAAAAACTCAACTAGTTGGTTGAAAATTATGTACTTTGTCGACAATCCGTTTTTTTTTTTTGTAAAATAATAATCTTCTGGGTTAAAGTTTCATATTTTTTCTTAAATGCTATTTTTTGATTTGAAATTATTATATTTTCATTGATGATTCCAGTATTTTTTTTAAAATTCGTCTTTATTGTTTAAGTTCAACTGTGTTTGATTTTAAATTAAAATATTTCTTTGTTGAAGTATCAAATATCACATTTTTGTTTGATAATTCATCTTTTCAATTTAAAAATTAACTTTTTTAACTAACAATTTAATTATTTAGTTGAAAAATCAATTGCTTTGTTAAAAATGAGTCTTTTTGTTAACAAACTCATATTTACCGGCTGGAAATTTAACTGTTTTGTACAAAATTTGTTTTTCGTTATTTTCATTTTATTTTTATAAAAATTTAAATATTCCATTTTGAGTCAACAATTGATATTTTTAACTTTAAAAATTGAAATATTTTGTTGAAAATTTAATGTAATTTGTGAAAAATCCGTATTTTTCGCACAGCTCCTTAGTTTGAAGAGATAAGATTGAAAAATGAAAATATCGAGAAATCAGAAACTCAGAAACTCATAACGATAAAGAAGATCATCAGTCCCTATTCTAATCAATTTAATCACCAACCATTAACACCCGACCTATTTTGCAATTAGCTTTCACCGCAGACAATTCAGAATGAGGGGGGAGGGGGAGGGGGGTTTCTCAACCAGAAAAGGCTAAATTGCATTTCCGTTCGCTTAGAACGTAGATCTCCAACTCGAAATAAGACGAAACGTTATTAAGACAGGGTCTTTTCCCAACTCGATGTATCATTTGCTCTTAGGTCGTTAGGCGGTTTCAATTAGTTTTCCCTAGTCCCTGCCAGGAGAGAAAGAGAGAGATCCTTCCAACCTTAATCGCGCGCTCAAGTTTTTTCTGACAATTAGGAGAAAACTCGTTAATGCGCGCGATATCCTCCACCCTTTCCACCCTCGAAATCTTCACATATCATCACATACCTTCAAGCTTTTGTTATAAAAAAAAGTAAAAATAAATTATGTTTTAAGCTTTCAGGGATCAAAGCGCATAAAATTTCCGAATAATAAAATTACAGAATAATAAAATTCCAGACCAATAAAATTCCTGACTAACAAAATTCCCGAATCATACAATTCTCGAATAGATTATAATATTATCAGATTGAAAAATTCCCGACAGAAAATTGCCGAATTATAAAATTCCGAAAAAATAAAATTCCCAAACAGTTGATAATATTACCGAATTGGAAAATTTTCAAGTAATGAATTATTCGCGAATTATAATATTTCCAAATAATAAAACTTCTTAATAATAAAATTCCAAAATTATAAAATTGCGAATAATACAATTCTCGAGAGAAAATTGCTTAATTATAAAATATCCGAGCTAGAAAATTCTCGAATTATAAAATTTCCGAATAATGAAATTTCTTAATAATAAAATCCCCGAATGATAAAATTACGAATAATAAGATTCCTGAATTGGACAATTCACGAACAGTTTATTATATTACCCAATTGGAAGATTCCCAAATAATAAAATTTCCGAATAAGAAAATCCGCGAATAATACAATTCTTGAAAAGAATATAATATTACCAGATTGAAAAATTCCCGACAAAAGATTGTCGAATTATAAAATTAAAAAAAAAAAATTCCCAAACAATTGATAATATTACCGAATTGGAAAATTTTCGAATAATAAATTATCTGCGAATTATAATATTTCCGAATAATCAAATTCCCGAATCATAAAATTCTTGAAAAGATTATAATATACCAGATTGATAACTTCTTGACAGAAAATTGCCGAATTATAAAATTCCGAAAAAATAAAATTTCCAAACAATTGATAATATTACCGAATTGGAAAATTTCTGAATTATAAAATTCCAAATGATAAAATTCCTGAATTACAAATTTTTGAATAATAACATTCTCGACAGAAAATTGCTGAATTATAATATATCCGAACTAGAAAATTCTCAAATTATAAAATTTTCGAATAATGAAATTCCTTAATCATAAAATTCCTTAATCATAAAATTCCAGAATTATAAAATTCTACAATTATAAGATAAAAAATAATAAAACCCCCAAATTATAAAATTGCGAATGATAAAATTCTCAAACAGTTTATACTATTAATGAATTGCAAACTTCCTTAATAAAATTTTCAACAGAAAATTGCCAAATTATTATATATCCGAACTGGAAAATTCCCTAACAGTTTATAATATTATCCTATTGGGAAATTCCCGAATAAGAAAATTTCCGACAGTTTATCATATTACCGGGTTTGAAAATTCTAGAAGATTCGCCAAATTGATAAATTCCGGAATAATGAAATTCCCGACAGAAAATTGCCGAATTATAAAGTATCCAAATAATAAAATTCCCAAATTATAAGATTCCAAATAATAAAATTCCCAAATTATAAGATTCCAAATAATAAAATTCACAAATTATAAGATTCCAAATAATAAAAGTCCCGAATTATAAAATTGCAAGTAATAAAATTCTTGAACAGTTTATAATATTACTGAATTGCAAAATTACTCAACAATAAAATTTTCCATAGAAAATTCCCGAATGACAAAATTCCAGTTTATAACAATAACAGGTTTAAAAATTCAGGAACAATAAAATTCCCGAATAATAAAAGTTCCGAACAATAAAATTCTTGAACAGAATTGAAAAATTCCAAAATAATAAAATTTCCGACAGAAAATTGCCGATTTATAAAATATCCGCTTAATGAAATTCCTAAATAACCGAATTCCGGACAGTTTATAATATTACTGAGTTTGAAAATTCTAGAATGGGACGACTGAAAAATCCCGAAAAACAAAATTCCCGACACTGTACAATTTCCGAATTGGAAAATTCGCCAATAATAAAATTAACGAAATATGAAAATACCGAATTGGGAAATACCCAAACAATAAAATTCCCGGAAGTTTAAAATATTACCGAATGGGAAAATTCCCGAATAATAAAATATCCGAATTTAAACAATTACAATTTTTTATGAATATATTTTATTGACAACAAACACAATAATATACTATAATATATAATATAATATTTTACTTAAAATTATTGTTATTGTAAATTCAAACAATAATTTTCGAAATTTTAAACATTAAACATAATTTTTAAAACTAATATCGTAATTATTGTATTTGTGTCCAGTAAAGTATATTTATAAAAAAGTTTAATTATTTAAATTCGAGAATTTTCCAATTCGGATATTTTATAATTCGGCAATTTTCTGACGGGAATGTTATTACTTGGGAATTTTCAAATTCGGAAATTTCATTATTCGAGAATAATCAAATTCGAAAATTTAACAGTAGGGAATTTCATTTCTCGGAGTTTTTCTGTCGTCCCTCCAGAATAATAAAACTTACAAATTATAAAATTCCGAATTATAAAAATCCGATTGAACAAAATCCCCGATTAATAAAATTTTCGAATAATAAAATTCCCGAATAGGAAAATTCCATAAAAATAAAATGCCTGAATTGGAAAATTTCCAAATAATAAAGTTTCCTAATAATAAAATTCCCGAAAAATAAAAATACCGATTTGGAAAATACCCGAATAATAAAATTTCCGACAGTTTATAATATAACCGAATTGGAAAATTCACGAATAATAAAATATACAATAATATAATATAATATAATACTTAATATAATATTCTATTTAAAATTAGTGTTATTTTAAATTCAAAAAATTATTTTCGAAATTTTAAACATCGAAAATAATTTTTAAAACTAATATTGCATTATTGTATTTGTGATCAGTAAAATATTTTTATAAAAAATTGTAATTATTTAAATGCGAGAATTTTCCAATGCGGATATTTTATAATTCGGCAATTTTCTGACGGGAATTTTCCATATCGGTAGTATTATAAACTGTCGAGAATTTTATTATTCGGCAATTTTCTAATTCTGTATTTTTATTTTTCGGGAATATTCTAATTCGGTATTTTTATTTTTCGGCAGTTTCATTATTCGAGAATTTTCAAATTCGGAAATTTCATTATTCGGGAATTTTCAAATTCGGAAATTAAACAGTGTAGGGAATTTTATTTTTTGGAATTTTTCAGTCCCTCCAGAATAATAAAATTAACAAAATTATGAAACTCCGAATAATAAAACTCCGATTAAATAAAATTCCCGAATTGCACAATTCCCGATTAAGAAAATTCCCGAATAGGAAAATCCCATCAAAATAAAATGCCCGAATTGGAAAATTTCCGAATAATAAAATTCCCAAATAGGAAAATTCCATAAAAATAAAATGCCAGAATTAGAAAACTTCCGAATAATAAAATTCTCAAATTGGAAAATTCTCGTATTATAAAATTCCCGAATAATAAAATTTTCTAATAATAAAATTTCCTAATAATAAAATGTCCGAATTGGAAAATTCCCGAATAATACAATTTCCTAATAATAAAATTCCCGAATCGGAAAAATCCCGAATTAAAAAATTTCCGTATAATAAAATTCCCGAAAGAAAATAACCAAAATATAAAAATCGGAAATAGAAAACCCCCAAATTATAAAGTTTTCGAATTTGAACAATTAATTTTTATTATTATTAAATGAATTAAATTATTAAAATAAAAATTTTAATTGTTTATATTTTGGAATTTTCTACTTCGAATATTTTATAATTCGGCAATTTTCCGTCAGGTATTTTATTATTCGGGAATTTTCCAATTCGGTATTATTATAAAGTATTTGAAATTTCAGTGTTCGGAAATTTTCCAATTCGGGAATCTTATTATTCGAGAATTTCATTAATCGGTAATTTTGTAGATAGAGAATTTTAGTGTCCGAAATTTTATTTTTTGGAATTTTTCAAACGTACCTTCAATTTTAAATCTTTAAAAATTATGCAACTCCAAAATAAGCGTTTATAGTTAAACAATTTAACAAAATATATGCGACAAAAAATTCTATGATTGCAATTCACATACGTTCACATTTTAATTATACTTTATTGAAGCATTTAAAATTTAAACATTTTCATATTAAAATTGTTTTAAATTGTTTATTTATTAATATAAACCCCCAATAGTTTTAAACGTTTTAAATGGAAAAATTTCAAGACTGACGTCCTTTGAATTTAAACAATTTTTTATTTATTTTTTAAAATTGAACAATTTACAATTTAAATATTCAAAATTGTATGAATTCAAAAATTCGTTAAAAACTGAACAGTTATTATTTTAAGGCCTACTAACACAAATTATTTCAGTAGCAAATCTAAAAACTTTTATTGCTTTGAGAGTTTAAAAATGCTTTCCGATTTAATGAATAAAAATTGAAAGACTTAAATTAATTTGTCAAATTTACGCCTCAGGAATGAAATAATTTTAGAACTAAATGGAATTATTTTGAATTTGAGAATGTTACAAATTGATCATTTAAAACTTAGTGACCGCCAATCTAAAAAAAAAAATATTATTTTCAGGGTTTAATATTCTTTAATTGCAAATTGGAATCATACCAATCTTGTTATATATTTTTCTGATTATTTTTCAATCTAATATTTCCCGTTGCTAATCGATAAATAAAATAGCTTTATTTAAAAATCTCTAACTCACCGAATGAAGGAATGCCAGCTGTCCAAAAAATTCTTCTCGACGAGAAAAAAAAGAGTCGAGGGGTCAGTGCATTTTTGAAGCTCGTTCCTATATTTGCCATAATACAAATTTTTCAATGCACTTTTTTGTTCTCTGGCCTTCACTTTGTCCTCTTCCTTCGACTTTTGTACAGTCTCTAAACTCGCCTGGAAATAAAAACATAATAATTATTAAAAATGTGAAAAATAAACTCCCTCTTTCAAACCAGAAAAAAACTTCTCTTTTCTAACTCAATAAAAATATTTAAAATAAAAAAATTCCGTCATCCAAATCAAAAAACAAATAGAAACCAAAATGTCTCCCCTTCCAACTAAATAAAAATATTTTTTTTTCACTGTCCCTCTTCAAGTTATTTCGAAATTAGAAGCATCAAAATTTACAAATACTTTTTGTACAATCAAAATAAACTTCAAAGTTAAAACAATTTTTTTAAGAATAAGTCATTCAGCTTGAAAAATTCTGAATCTGAGTTTAAAATATTTCTTTCTGAACTGTTAAACTTGTTAAAGTCGATTCTTTTCAAACGAGAGAAGCTTATAATTTGAATTAAATTTAAACGTGAAATTATTGAACAATTACGACTTTACATTCAAGACTCTATAATTTAAATATGAAATTTCAATATCGAATTGGAAAATTCACAAATAATAAAATTGTCGAAATATAGAAATCCCGAATCAGAAAATTTCTAAATAATAAAATTCCCAAGAGTTTATAATGCAACCGAATTGGAAACTTCCGACAGAAAATGGCCGAATTATAAAATATGCGAATTAGATAATTCCCGAATTTAAACGTTTACACAAATTGTTTTTTGTTAAATAGTTTTTATTTATTAAAAATAAAATATTAAATGTTTTCGTCAAAGAAAAACATTTTTTAACGTTTGAAGGTTTCACAAATTATTGTTTGAATTTAAAATAACAACTATCTGTTAATAAATTATTTAAAATATTAAAATTAAATACGATATCAGAAAATAATTAAAACCTAACAGTTAAAATATTGAAATTCTGATTTTCAATACACAAATTCACATTAGGAACCGCACTTAAATTAAGTAACAGCTCGGGGGGGGGGGGGGGATTTATCTACTTGCAGTAATTGTAAAAAAATTTTATATGAATTTAACTTTACACCAAAGAAACCTGGCGAGTTAAAAACCAACGTAGCCAACAATTATTAAAAAAGTCAGGGATTCAGAAAAAAAATCTTGCAAAAGTCAGGGAATTTTTAGAACTTTACATAATTGTCACGCATAATAATAAATTTGAAAATTTTCAATTTTAATTAAAATTTTTTTATTTTGTTTATAAAAGATTTTAGGTTAAAAAAATTATAAGTTTGAGATTCTGGGTTTTAAATATTATTAATGGTCAGAGGAAATGAAATATTGATCGGTGAAAAATTAGAGAATTTTTAAAACAAATTTCAAATTACCTAGTATTCATATTTTTATTTCGTGTTTTTCAGTTGCTTCTTCCTAAATATTATCCTTTAAGCTATAAATTTTATTATTTCTTTCACAATTTATCAATCTAATTAACAAGATATTTAGTTTTAGTTTAGCTTTTTTGGTTGAAAATTTAACTGTTTGGTTAAAAATTTGACAACTTTGTTAAAAAATTCGTCTTTTTTGGTTAAAAACTCAACTACTTCGTGAAAAATCATCCTTTTTGGTTGAAAGTTCAACAATTTCATAGAACATTTACTTGTTTAAAATGCAGATTTTGGTGTTGAAAATTTAACTAAAACTGTTCTGAATTAAAATACATATTTTTTTTTGAAAATGTGCGTTATTAATTAAAAAGTTAATGTTTTTTAGTAGTAATTTCATCTTTCTTGGACAGAAATGCCACGGTTTTATTAAATTTTCAACAATTATGTTCCAAAGTCATCTTTTTCGGTTGAAAATTCAACTAGTCTGTTGACAATTAAATTATTTCCTAGAAAATTTACTTCTTATTTAAAACTCATATTTTGATGATAAAAAGTCAACTATAATCCTTTTGGATGCAAATTCAACTTTTTGTTTAAAAGTGTGTCTTTTTATGTACAAATTCCCCTTTTTTAGTAGAAATGTCTTTTTTTGGGCTAAAACTGCAACTATTCAGTTAAGAATTCAACAACTTTGTTAAAATGTCATCCATTTGGTAGAAAATTCAACCACTTTTTCTTAAATTTGACCTTTTGATTTAAAAATTCATCTGTTTTGTTAGAAATTTTATTTTTCTTTGATGCAAGTGCAGCTTCTTGATTAAAAATTACTCTTCTTTGTTTGAGGACTCGATTATTTTGTTTGAAAAAATTTTGGTTTAAGCACTTTGTTAAGAAATCTTTTTTTATATAACATTTATATTTTTAGTTAAGAATTCATCTCTTTCATTGAACGTTTAACTATTTTGTTGAAAACTGATCTTTTATAAATGAAAATTCAACTGCGTAGGTAAAACTTGAACTACTTTGATGAAATTTTTGTTTTTCTTTTGAATAAAGTTTGAAATTTGAGACATATTGTTGAAGATGAATTTTTCTTGCCGTAAATTCAATTTTAGTACAGAAAATTCGCCCTAACTTTTTTGCTTTTAAAATTAATTTTCTTCTTTTTCAAATGAAATTTCATACTTTTTTATTAAAATATCTAATATCCAATGAATGTAAGAAGCGAACCTCGCAAATATGACAAGGGCTGCTATTAATTCGAAATTCCCTCGCATCAGGAAAATATTTCCGGAGAATTTCCCAGACTTCTCCTGGAACAATTTTCCTTGAAGAATCGGGAGTACGAAGACGATTGTGCTCACAAAGCAGGTCTTCATTGAAATTTAAAATATCGTCTTCTTCGTCCTCCTCCTCATTCGATTTATCTTCCTGTCCATTTTGAAGATTTGAGTGCTGTTCAGTATTGAATTTCTCGTTCAGGTCTTCGTTGAATTGTTCCAGGGCGAGCCTTCGCCAGCATTTCAAAGATTCCGCTCCCACAATATAACATTCGTCTGACCTTAAAATAATTAAAAAGAAAAACATTTGTGTAATTATGAGATAAAATATTGGGGACCGAAGGGTACTTTTTGTCATGCTCATAGGCTACTTTTTTGCGCTCAAATGGTAACAAATGTTGGATAAATTCATAGATTTCAATCAAATTCATGTAAAACTCAGAATAATTCAAACGAATAGGACCAAAAATTAAATAAATAAAATTCCATTTATTTCTGTAAAATTGTAATCCCTTCCATAAAATTCATACAAATTTCCAAAATTCAAACGAATTAAAAACAATTTAAAAATTTGAAGAAAAAAAATTGATTTTAGTAACTTTGAAATGAGCGTAGACAACTTCAAAAGAATTTGATAAAGCAATCAATTGAATAAGGTTGAATTGAATTAATTTAGAAGAATTCAAGTGACTTAACAAAGTCAAGCGAATTCCAAAGAATTTAAAAGAATTCAGGGCAAATTAATAAGAATTCAGGGTGGATTCCAAAAAAATCATTGCAAATCTCTTCAAATCTTTGAAACACTACTCATTTATAAGCAAAAAAGTGACTCATGACTACAAAGAAATTTAAACCAATTCAAATGAATTTGAAATAATTCTAAAAATCGAAAAAATTCAATTTTATTGATTTCAGTAAAAACTGAATGAATTTAGTCAAGCTGCATTTAAAAATCAATCAAGTGAATTGAAAATAATTCAAAAATATAAAAAAATGCATTGAATTAGGTTTAAAATTAGTTCAGATAAATGATAGAGAATTCAAAAGAATTCCATGAAATGCCTAAGAATTTAAGATGAGTTTTAAAGACTTCAAGAAGAATTAATCAAAAACTTCAAAAATTGCAAAAAAATATTTTAAAATGTGTTGAAATCGTTCAAACTCTACCAAATCCTTCACTCCTCGTGAACGCATTCTTTGAAATCCAGTAAAATATTGAATCTTAAAATTAATAAAACTCTTGGAAATCCTTTGAAACTATTTAAGTATCTTGTAAATATCTTGAAATCTTTCAAGATACTATAATATATAATCAAATAAAATAAAATAAATAAATAAAATAAAGATATATTTCAGTCTTCGAAATACCTTTAAACTATTGAAATAAATGTAAAAAATCTGGGAATCTTTTAAAATTTCCTTAAATATTTCAAATCCTTGGATATCTTTTGAAACCCATTAAGATTTTTTTAAAGTCTTTAAAAATGCCTGGAAATCTTTTACAATGCCCTCAAATATTTCAAATCCTTTGAAATTCCATTAGATGACTGAAATCAATTTAAAATTTCTTGATAATATTTAAATATATTCTAAAATATTTAAAATCCGTTAAATTAAAAATTCTATCAACTAATGCTTAGCATCATTTATATACAAACTTTTAAAAATTCAAAACAAAATCCAATGAATTAAATAGAATTGGCTAAATTCAGAAAAATACAAATGGATTTCAAAGAATTCAGGATAAATTATTAAGAATTCATCAGGCTAAACTCGCAAAAATAATTTCTAATCACTTTAAAGTTTCGAAAATCTACAAAATACCTCGCTTCTCGTAAATAAATTATTTTAAATCCCCTAAAATATGATAAAATCCTGTGAAATTCTAAAATGGTGTTTCCTGAAATCATGGAAAATTTATTATAATACTTTAAAATCCCTTAAAATAATTGAAATCCACCAAAATCTTATAAAATCCTGTTAAATCTCTAAAAAGATATGTATCTTAAAACCTAATAGGTCCTCTAAAATCTATCCATATTCTCTGAAATTCTAGAAAATTCTATCTCCTAAAATATTTCAAGCGCTTTAAAATCCTTTAAAATTAATAAAAAATTATTTGGAATCTTTTAAAATTCCGTAAAATATTTCAAACTGAAAGCTCTTGAAAATGCCTTACAAGTTTTAAAAATATCCTTAATCTTACAAATCCCTTTTCATTTCCCTTTTCATTCAAGACAGTTTAGAAATATTTTCTGAACTGTATAATGATTAATCCATGTCTAAATTTATTGAAAAAAGAGCATTATTAAAAGATACTTTATGGGCCGATAAAATTCAAGGAACAAAATTTGAAGTTTTTTAACTGATCAAAATTAATTATTTTTCCGTTGTAAACCTTCTAAATTTTATTATTCCAATTTAGAACACAATAAAAAATCAAAATTTCCGCCTTATCAACTCAACAAACAAGCTTTTTAAAAAACGCATTTCCAATTTAGAAAAAATGCTAACATTTCTCCTCATACAACTCAATAATAAGCATATTAAAAAAATATATATCTCTTCCAATTCAGAAAGAAATTAAAAGCCAAAATTTCTTCCGTTATAAATCAATTAAAAATTTAAAAAATGTCCTACCATTTTAGCAACAAAAAAAAATTACAATAAAACCCCTCTTTCATCTAAAGCAAATTTTGAAAGTAGAGAATTTTTGCCACTTTAACTGAAGTTAAAAATTATATAAAATATTAAAAATTCCCTCTCCCAAGTCAGACAAAAAATTTTGTTTTAAATTTTCTCTCTTTCAATTAAATTACAAGCGTTAAAACCATAAAATGTTCCTCTTTGAATTCAGAAAATAATATAAAGACAAAAATTCCTACGTTCTAAATCAATATATATTAAAAATATAAATAAAAAAATGAAAATAAACAATTCCACTTACTCATTTTAAGATGTTATTTCACTACTTTCAAAGATTTTTTCATTTAATTTAATTTTTATTTGTTTTTATAGAATTATTTAATTCTAAAATCATTGTCAACGAAATAGTTGAATTTTGAACTAGAAAAGATCAAGATTCAATAAAAATTGGATTAGTAAAATATTCAGTTATAGTTATATTAAAATAATCAAATTTGGATTTACAAATAATAACTGAATACTTATTCTTTGTTGAAAAAATTAGAGTAATTTTAAGCGATATCTAGAAATATTAAAAGATTTAAAATTAATTTAGAACTTGAAATTATTTGAAATAATTTAAATGAAGTATGTGTACCGAGAAATTCGGCTATTCATACCTAATTTTCTGTGCAAATACCCAAATCCTGATTTAAAACAAAATTTAGATTTTTGAAAATTTCAAACAAAAGATTTAGAAGCTTCTAAGGAATTGTGAGAGGCTTAAAGAATAAAAATATTTCCTTATGATTCCTAGGAAAATTGAAAATGAATTTTCATTTTTTAAATTTATTTTAACAGAAGATTTAAAAAGATTTTAAAATATTTTCAAAATTGTCCAAAAAGAAACTGGACGATTTGAAGGATTACTTGAAATCATTTGAAGTTTTAAATTAATTTTGAATCTTTTCAAAACCTCTAAATATCTCTTGCTATTACTCAATTTCTTTGTACAAATAATAAGTGTTCAATTGTTTTTTATACATCAAAATTTAACTATTTTAGTTACAAATTAATTTTTTATTTTTTAATAAAACAATTAAAATTGTAACGTTAAAAGTGTAAAAGCTCTTCGATATTTTAATAATGCAAAGCTTTCTATGGCAAACAATTTAGTTTCAAATTTTTCACATTTAAATATTTGGTTTCAATTTACTCATCTTAAATGAACAGTCAAATATTGCTACATATTAAATAATTAGCTTTCTTTCCTTTATTAAAAAATTTCAAATTAAATTGGTTAAAAATTGAATAATTTACACTAAATATTATTTTAAATTTGATAATTGCCTTTAATTACGAATATATTATGAAGTTATTTTTAAGTTGAAAATAGTTTATAAATTGAAACAGTTACAATCCAGAAATTTTCCAATTTTGAACAGATTTAGAATCGTTTTGTCAAATAAATTATTGCTCAGATTTTAGAACTTAAAGTAAAGATTCCTATTAAAATGATTTATTTATTTATATTCACAGTTTATAAAATAAAAGTGTTTTTTATCACACAAAAAAATCAAATTTAAAATCTTTTAATTTGTAATTGTTTAGGTCTTCAAGGCTGCACGTTAAAATTCTTTAAATTAAAAATATACGCTTAAAAATAAAAATCTAAAATGGAAAATTATTTAAGAAAAAGATTTTCGAATTACGCATCTGTAAACTCAATGATATCATAATGTAAAAATATATCAATTTAACTGATTATTTAAAAAACTGTTGAAATAGAAATAGGACAGATTTTTCTTCTGAATTTTTTTTTTTCCCGGTAAAGAAATAAATTCATTCATTTCACGGCTTTTTCGGAAAATGACTTTGTTAAAAGTATCTTTTTGTTAGTAAAAAATAATATTTCGGTTGGAAAATCATGATTTTTTGGTTGAAAATTTAAGTATGTCGTTTAAATCTCATTTTTTGGTTCAAAATTAGTTTTCTAAATGAAAAAAGAACTATTGTATTTTTGTTAAAATTTTTTTGTTTGGTTGCAAATTCACTTCTTTCGACGAAAAATTTAAATATTTTATTGACCATTTATTTTATTTTAATTAAAAATTCAATAGTTTTGTTAACATTTTAATTATTTTGTTTAAATCTTCTTTTTATGAGTTCAAATTTATTTTTTATTGAATGAAAATCGAACTATTTCATTTTTTGTTATAAATTTATTTTTTAGGTGCAAATTTATGTCTTTTGATGAAAATTTAACTATTTTATTTAAATTTATTTTTGTTTAAAATTAATTTCTGAACTTAAGTATTCTATTTAAAATGTCTTTTTTCAATGCAAATGATTTCTATTTCATACTACAAATTTTGTTGTAATATCAACTACTTCATTTGTCGTTGAAGATTCATCTTTTTTGGTTCAAAGTTCTACTACTTTGTTAAAAAGCAATTTTTTTGAATGAAGATTCATTACTTTAGTTGAAAATTATTGCCTATAGTTGAAAATTCATTTCCGTAGTAGAGAATTTACCCTTTGTATTAAAAAAAATCTTTTTTTTTCGGTTAGAAATTAATTTTGTAAGAAAATATTTAACTATTCCATTTTTAGTTAGAAATTAATTTTTTTATTTGAAAATCTAATAATTGCGTTGCAAATTCCATTTATTTTAATAGAAAATTTGCTTTTTTTTAGTCAGAACTTGAAATATTTAACTTCAAATTTGTACATTCTTTTGAAAATGTGTCTATCTAGTAAAATCTCAATCTTCTTGTTTGAACACTCATTACTTTGTTTAAAAATTAACGATTTTATTTTTGGTTGAAAATTAAACTATGTCATTTTTGGTACAAAATTTATCTTTGTCAATTAAAAATTCTGCTTTACATTTTTTCTCTTTAAACTAAATGACTTACTCTATTACTTTATTTTACAAATAACTATAAACATTTATTAATAATTTGTATAAAAAAGCTAGGTTTCTTTTATTTGGAATTAAATTTCCTTACTAAAAATTTAACTATTCTATTTTTGGCTTATATGTTTTCTTTTTTAGTTCAAAATTAATTTATTTTGTTACAAATTGAACTATTTTGTTGAAAATTCAATTTTTTTATCTGAAAATTGCACTATTCCATTTTTAGTTAAAAATTAATTTTTTTATTTGAAAATCTAACAATATCGTTGCCAACTCAATTTCGTTTAGTAGAAAATTTGCTTTTTTCAGTTAGAACTTGAAATATTTAATTTTAAACTTGTGTATTCTTTTGAAAATGTGTCTATCTAGTAAAAACTTAATCTTCTTGTTTGAAAACTCATCAATTTGTTTAAAAATTAACTATTTTATTTTTAGTTAAAAATTAAACTACGTTTTAGTACAAAATCTATCTTTGTCAATTGAATATTATACTATTTGGTTAGAAAAATAGAGAATTTCATCAAAACACGTATTTAAAATTTTTTCTCTTCAAACTGAATGACTTACTCTATTAGTTTATTTTACAAATTAACTATAAGCTTTTATTAAAAATTAGTCCCATATAGTAATATAAATCCATTTTTACAAACAAAGAATCATCGTTATTTAATTTTGTATTGCAATTTAAAAAAAAAAAGCATTTTCTCGAAAAAATTCCCTGAGATTTCCAGTGTTTTCAGGTTTCCCAGGTAGGGTAGATACCTTGTTTATTAGCAGACTACTATGAGAAAATATTGTTAAAAATAAGCATAATTTCATATCATAAGTTACTGAAATTTGTAGCTATTCGTATAGTTTTTTCTTCCTTAAATTTCCATTAAATCCATGAAAAAAGGATGCAATTCGAAGAAAAAGAAGAAGAAAAACTTACGTGGTTTTCAAAGCGCGAATTAATTCCCCAACTTCCTTGACGTCCTTCTCCAGTCCGACTTTAAACCTTTGAGCAGTGCATTTGCGTTCAACACAAGGTCGACAAAGCGAGGATTCATCGAGTCGGACGTCGCCTCCGTAATTGTCATAAAGAATATTAGCGACATCCTTCGGAAAACATTTTGCTTTATTCACCTTCGCCGGGTCCATATTTCCGTGACAACACTGGAGGGTCGAAACATCAATCGGAGACACTAATGTTGATGCAGAACCTAGCCATTTTGTAATCCAATCCGTCGGAATCCACGTATGCTCATGAAATGATGTTCTATCGTGAAAAGAGTTGTAGATATCGATGACCAATTGCCGTTTCACGTTTTGATCTCCTACGACTTTTCGCTGAAAATTTAATAAAAGTCAAAAATTGATATAAGAAAAGGCTGTTCCTTCAAAAAGTTATTGCAGAAAAAAAATTCCTTTAAACAAAGAATACTAATTATATCCCTCCACATAATAAAATAATTATAACTACCATTTTTCTATTTAAAGTAATAAAAAATAAACAAATTAAAGCATTCAAAGTGAAACTCTTGAATTTTAAACTTTTAAAATTGAAGTTTAAAAGTTTTTCAATTCAAACATGGTGTATTCAAAAATTCAGAATTGTTAACATTCTTCAAACATAGAGTTCCAAAATTTAGATTAGGTTCCAAAAATATAAATCCACGTTAACATTTCCAATGCTCTAAATTGAAGAATTCATCAATGAATTTGAAAATGTTCAAAATTATATTATTCAGTTATTTTAGGCTAGAAACATTAAACATTTTTTAATTAAAATTTTTATGAACTTAAAAGTTCTTAAATTAGAAGTTAAATGATTTGTATTTTAAATAGTTTAACAGAGTGTCTACTCAAATCCTGCAAAAAAATTCCCTGACAATTCCAGGTTTTTTTTCCCAGGTACCTCAAGCTTTTTCCAGGTATGATTTTTCGCGAGTTTATTACAAATAATGTCCCTTTTTATTTTATGGGAATTTAATTATTATTACAAGATATTCTTAAAAAATTTAGCAGGATAGATTAAATAAATAATTAAATATTACTAAGAACATAATTAATCATTTCTCGAAACTGTCTCTAAAGTACATGAATTTGAATAAAAATTCAGACATTTTTATTTTATCTACTTATACTTTAAATGTAGTGCATATTTAGGTAAAATAATGTGAGTACTGTATTTAAAATTAACTTGAACCGCTTCAAATTCCTAACTTTTTAAAACAAATAGTTGAATTTTAAACCGAAAGAATAATTTTCTACCAAAAAGACAATTTTTCCAAAAAATACATTAATTTTCAAATAAAGAGTTGAATTTTCAACTGAAAAAGATCAATTTTCAAACAAATAACTAAATTTCGAACTAAAAAATAACACTTTTCAACCAAAATGGAATAGTTAAATTTTCAGTTAAAAAACTATTCTTACACAAAAAAAAAAATAGATTTATTTTCCAAACAAATTTAATTTAACCTTCAACCAAATAGTTTTATTTTCAACCAAAAAGATGAATTAATGACCAAAATGATCAATAGTTAATTGCAATACTTAAATTTTTAAGCATAAAAATGGATTTTGAAAAAAGGCGATTAATTTTTAAACAGGAAAGTTCAATTTTGTAGCTAGAAAAACACTTTTTAAATGAAATATATCAATGTTTAACAACAAAAGTTGAGTTTTCTAATAATGAAGAATCACTTTTAACTAAACAGTTAAATTTTCCACCAAAATACTGAATTTTACAATTAAAATGATCAACATTTATCTCGAATAATTGACTTTTAAACAAAAAGATGAAATTTTGAGAAAAGATTACAATTTTAAACAAAGCTGTTTTATTTTTAACCAACACGATTAATTTATTACCATTTTAAACCATGTTGACAAAAAAATTGAAGTCAAAATTAAAAATACACGAATATTCAACAAAATATTTGCATTATCAAATACAAATAAAACAAATTTTCAACCAAATAGTTAAATTTCAAACAAAAAGATATGCATTTTCAAACAAAAATGGAATAGAAGAATCGTTTTTATCAACGAAGACGAATTTTATTGAAAATACATGAATATTAAATTAAAAAGACAAACTGTCAAATAACAATTGAATAGTTAAATTTTCAGTTAAAAATGCATTTTTAACCAAAGATACGAATTTTCAACTAAATTAATGATTCGTCAACTTAAATAGCTGAATTTGCAACCAAAAACATGAATTTTGAAATAAATTGATGAGTCTTTAACTAGAATCATTACATTTCCCATAAAAAAATACTTTCAGCCCAGATGATTGATTTACAACAAAAGGACAAAATTTTCAACAAAATATTAAATAGTTATATTTTAAGTAGGAAAATTAATTTTCAATAACAAAAAAAAAAACAAGAAACAAATTTTCAATAAAATAGTTCAAGTTACACTTGGCATAAACTTAATAAACTGAACTTTTAGTCAAAATATTGATTTCAAACAAATGAGCGTGTTATTCCATTTAATATTGCAATTTAAAAAAAAATAACTACGTTCTTGAAAAAATTCCCTGACATTTCGAGGGTTTTCCAGGTATTTACAAATTCCCTGATAATTCCAGGTTTTCCAGGTAGGGTAGACACCCTGTTTAAGCTTCCTTGAAAAGCCTTAAAATTTTATTTAAAAATCTTGAGAAATTTAAAAGTTGTTTAAAATTTTTTTTTAATTAAAAATTATTTTTGAAATTTTTTCATATCTTCCAAATAACTTTTAAAATTAATTGATTTTTATCTACAACTTCTAGAAAATCCTGCGAATTTAAACAAATTTTCTTTAAATTTGAATTTATAAATAACATTTGAACACTTATTTTTTGTAGAAAAAATTAGAGTAATTTTAAGAGATATTTAGAATTATTAAAAATTTTTTTTAATAATTCAGAACTTAAAATGATATCAAATAATGTAAACGAAGTGTGTGCATCGACAAAAATCGAATATTCGTACCGAAATTTGTATGCAAATACCCACAACCTACTTTAAAACAAAATGTAAATTTTTGCAGATTTCAAACAAAAAATTTAGAAGCTTTTTAAAAATTGTGAAAGGCTCCAACAAACGAATAAAAACATTTTCTTGAAATTCCCAGGAAAACTACAAATGATTTTTTATTTTGAAAAATTATTTTAACAAAATATTTATACTTTATTTATTTATGCTTAAAATCATTT
>JAAAKG020204343.1:0-23199 GCA_010014905.2 Druon quercuslanigerum
AATGTTTAAACAAATTATTCTTAAAAATTTGGCTTTGTGAGTCTCTTTGTAATTCAATTACAAACATTTTGAGCCTAATTTTGTTTGATTTGGTTCAGATTTGTGTACTGTAGGTGGTTTTGAACGAAATTATTGCTATATCCCCAATGTGCAGCGGTCCTCTCCTTTAGTCAGGAGCTGAAACGGTCTTAAGCCAGAACATTAATAATAATAATAATAAAGTAATGTTTAAATTTTATATAAACTGTTATATAAGCTCGCGTGTAACTAAAAGAAATATTTATCCTACATATATACGCGTAGTTTAACAATATAACGTTCAAATGATACAAATATTTTCTCTGTACGCGTGTATGCATTGATAATATCGACAGTGAAAATTACGGTAGATAATATATTTATGATAAGGGTAGTTATATAAGTGCACGTTTGCAGGACGAGAGTCATATATGCAAAAAAAGTTGAACCTAAAACACATTTTTCATTGAACTGAAGAAGTTTCATACGAAATCATGCTGAAATTATTTTTGTGTATCCTGGGTACTTTCTCCATCGTCGTAAGTATTCTGTATTGGAATTGATTGAAATTCATTGAAGACCAATGTAAATTATTTAAATTTATTTCAATTGAAATAAATTTAATGATAATAGATGGATTACACTAAAACTAGAAAAAATTGAATTCATTTTAAAAATACTGAACTAAATGAAATTGAACTTCATCGGGACTCAACAAACTTTCATCAAATTTAATAACATTTATTAGATTTTAGTCACAATAAGTAAAATTCATTTGAAATCCTCGAAATTCATGAAAATTTATTGGAAATATTTCAATAGTTTTTGTTTATCTATTATTTAGTTTAGCAGACAGTTTTTAAATTATTTCCACAATGAAGTTTTAAAAATGTTTTAAGGAATTTGAAAAAAGCTCAATATCTTAAAAGAATCTTAAATAGATTATGTAAAATATCCTTTGAATTCGCAGTGGAAATAATTGAGATA
The DNA here is from genome assembly GCA_010014905.2 of Druon quercuslanigerum. NCBI lineage: Eukaryota > Metazoa > Arthropoda > Insecta > Hymenoptera > Cynipidae > Druon > Druon quercuslanigerum. Next base: position 1,006 of record JAAAKG020204343.1, read on the forward strand.
TAATTATCAAATAATATAAAGACATAGTTAAAAAAAAAAGCTATTCATTAATTTACATAATAGAACAATACATATTTAATTAGTGGATAAAACAAGCTGTTAAAAAAAAAGAATAGTACACACAAACAATATAATTTTTACCCGAATTTCAGAGTAAAGATTACTGCAAAAAATATTATAAACGACATCGAAGTTTTTTAACGGATCTCAACGTTTCGTGAGTGCCTGTCTTTCTGTCCGTCCGTCTGTCCGTAAACACGATAACTCTTGAAAAAATGAACGGATCAAGGCAACCTTTGGCACAATTTTCAGTTCCTAAAAGAAAGGTCGAGTTCGTGAACCCGCCATTTTTTATTTTTTTTTTTATATAAAAAGAAAATTCTCAGAGTTATAGCATTTTCAAACACACTATATGAAAAAAATCCCGGCGAAGAAAACTATTGCTTTTTTAAAGTTCTACAAGATTATCATTAAACCTTTTTGGATTTTCTTAGAAAATAGAAAATTTTTATTGCACAGAAAATACTGAGAAATCAAAATTTCCATTTTGTGGTCAAACGATAGAGCATAAGAAAATATTAAAAATAAAAAATAAAAATTTGTGGAAAAAAGACCAAAGTTACGATTAAAGATTGAACAAAACCTGTAAATCAATGTCCTTCAAAAATCGAGCGCTCAGCGCGAGTGTCACGATGAGAGTGTCTACCTTGAAGCCTACAGAGCTTTGAGAAACTTAATCTTGAACTATACCTAATTGAGTGGAAAATTAGAGTAAAACAGTAGAATAAATATCCGAGCATGAGGTGTAATTATGTACGAGCGCTAAGCGCCATGTAATCCATTATCAAGCGTGTAGCGCGATGTAATCCAATATCAACTGTGAAGCGCGAGATTCATCAGACGCACGCCCTAAGCGCGTTCAAACTTGGGAGCGAAGCGAGCCCCGCGCACAGTGCGCGATGAAAAAGTGCCCGAAAAGGGGGTAGATTTTTTATTCTAAAATACGAGCCGAGTGAAACTCAAGCAATACAAAATTTCTCAACAATTAAAAACATTAACAACTATTTTCTATGAGAAAAAATATGCCCCCCGTGCGGGCACATTTTCCTTGCGCGCTGACCGCACACCGCTTCGCGCCAAGTATGACGACGCCGAGGGCGCGTCGATACGCTCTCGCGCTGCGCGCTCATTTTCATACGTTTGATGCGTACACTTTAACCCCATTTTTTCAAATATCATAAGTATTATTACTTAAATCGAAAACTGTGATTCAAACTTCTGAGGAATTACAGCCATAAATGGTTACTGAAATTTTTTTCGATTTTTCTTAAAAAAAAAGGTTCTCAAAGCACCTGAGAAATTAAGGATTAAATTCTGATTACATATTTCGTAGTAAACATATTTTATATCTAGTAGAAATTTGGATTGATACTTTTCAACGTGTTAAAACATGATTATTTTTCCTTTTTAGATAATTTTCAAAACGTGAAAAAGCATTTACCTTTTTTAATTTTGATTGAATTTAAAACAGACGTTAGAAAAATTTGCAAGTCTTTTTGCCATGTACCATAAAAATTAACAAAAACCGCATGAGACATTTTTTTTCTTCAAATTTTGAAAAACCTCTAACCTTTTAAATTGTTGTCTGATCGAAAAATGTAATTGAGATAGTTGCTAAATGTATTTTATATCTAGTGAAGAATTTGAATGAAATTTCGTAATCTATGAGCACAATATTTTTCTATATTTTTCTGAACATGTTCAACATTTTCAAAAGTACATAACTTTTCTAATTTTCAGTGAAACCGAAAATTTTATTTGGATAATTTGCAAGCAAAAAATGTTTTTGTTCATTCTTTTCGGAATCTTCAATGCCAGGCGCATCGAATTCAAACTCAAAATTTCACTTGACTATTGGATATAGAATTCAAACGAGTTATTATTTTTTAAATACCTGCCCCAACAGAAGATCGACCAAGGCGCGGTGAAGAATGCGTGTTACGGGCGTAGCGCGCTATGAGAATTCGCCTGTGAGGAATATGTTTAGTGAGGAAGTTTTTATACTATTAAATCGAGTGAAATAAAAAAGACATCAGAAAACTACTCTCTTTGTCTAGGCTAAATTCTTCTAAGTTCTAGTCATTTGGTAATTGTCTGTAGCTCAGTGTGGCACAGCATCTTCAAATATTGCAAAGTGAAATGAACATTTTATTTTGCACGGTCGCTTTAACATTTCTTCCTGATTTTGCATTACGTTCTATCATCAACTACCCTGAAAATTATTACCAAACTTACGATTTCTGGTGTACTTGTTTTAAACCAGAAATTTTTTGAATGTTTAAAGAAATTTTTAAACTTTAAACGAACTGTTACATAAGCGCTCCGTAACTGATAGGAATGCTTATCCTATACGCATATACATAAATTATGTCGATAGCGTATCAATCGTAATTATTTTTCAAGTGGATAATTGCTTTATTTATGTGGCCGCTTGCAATTATTACGGTAGATAAGCATAAGGAAAACTTATAAAACTAGATAAATGCTGATTGGTTGAATATGTATCGTATAATTATCGAATATGAAAAAAAAAATGTGCCAGTTAGGTAATTCTGGCCCAGAATTGGGCTTTTCGCTTGCCGTCGACGTCCGTTGACAACGTCGGTACGACTCTAGCAGCTTAAAAAACATCTTAGTCGACCCAAATCTGGTTAGCGTAGATCGGTGAACAAAGTAGGACCGACTTTGGGCCGATGATCAAGCTCTGGCATCCGACCGAATTTCCCACCTGGGTTGACGGCAGCACTGTTTCTCACAGGGTTTCCCATGACAGACAGACAGATAAAGAAAAGGAAAGAGACTAAGAAGAACACTAGTACCCATAAATGACAATGAAGATTATTTCGAAGGCTTAAAACATCTTTTGCTTTCCGAGTATCGTAGGGGCGTCTCTGGAGCCGCAACTGGGGGCGACAGCATGCGGGACGGTGTGGGGTCGACAGAAATACCGTGAGAGAGTATTCAGTGGGAATACCACAATGAAAGCGGAATTGGTTCGTATCTATTACAAAAGTGCGAATTTTTAAACCATACTCGAAAAAGGATGCTAATTTAGGACATAATGTGATACAAAGTATTCTCATGTAAGAAAAGTCGCACTGAGAGATATTATCGCCAAGGTGAACGACATTAGGAGTAATCTACGCATTTTAGAAGACCGAGCAATGGAGATTAAACAACAGGTTGATATGAAGTGGGAAAATGACGGCCATGAACATTAGGTAGAAAAAGCTGCGGTACACGCTCAAGCACGTCCTCCAGGGGTAGATTGCCTTGTTAAGCTTCCAAGAAGGAGATTAAAATGGACGCTTCATATGGAACAAGAGTGGGAAGAATGTAAGGGGAGAAAACCATCGACTCTTCTCACTTAAGTACCCAGAGGTAGCCACAAGAATAAATTAGCAGAGTCTAGCAGATCAAACACGCTTAATATCTGTAAACAGATTGCTTTCGGCTACTGAAATATTTATAAACTCCTCCTAAAAGATGTGGATTACGAAAACCTGATTAATGCTAAAGGCATAGGTGCTAGGGATAATGAACAACAACTACTGAATCTACGAGAACCATATCCGCATATTAGCAACGATAATGTGAACAGCTCTACAGCACACATCTAGAGCAAAGTTTTACCTACAAATTTAAACGCAAGCTACGTTAGATGTCAGCAAAGTAAGGCGCGAATTTGGTCGAGTGACTTAATATAAAAAATAAAATAGAACCAGAAAGTATCACCCTCGGTACAACGGGAACGACACACCATCAATATTGGATGAGATTATAGACTTACAATGGCAGAGACTTGATGTTCTTACTGCCAGACTACGTCGGTACAAGAAAAGTCGTGCAAGAAGACAACAAAATCGAACCTTTTAAACAGATGAAAGAAGGTTTTATCGTAAACTGAGTTTAATGGAAAATAACCAACAAACACCGAAGTCCCCCAATTGGAAGACATGACGAAATATTGATCGGGTGTTGGAGGGAAAACGAACAGCTGCCATTTAGATCCTGCGTGGTTCCAATTGCCTGTGCCTGGCGAGTGTGCAAACTGCGTTGGCAAGGGGTTCTCAGAAGATAATCGAACACCCATATCTGATGCCAGGTGTTATGGTACAGGGTACTACGTATATATTGCCTAAAAAACAGACGCGACGAGAATAGCATCCTCACAAAGGACCCAAAAGGCTGTTGCAAAACCTCGCGAGGCCCTAAAAATCTAGTCAATATAGACGCTGTTGCCATGCATCAGGCTTGTGAACATTAAAAGAACTTGTACATAGTATACTTTGGCTACAAGCAAGCGTTTTATTCCGTGCCGCATGACTATTTGCTTGAAGTTTTAAAAATTCAGAAAGTCTGCCCACGCATTATTGACTTTCCAAGTCATCCAATGATGTTTTTGAAGTACAAGAATCAAGTATTTCGAGAATGGACAACCAAGGTTAACAAGGTCTATATGCATTACGACGGGTTTTTGTTCAAGGATACTCATTCAGTACTTCTGTACATGGATGACATGAGGCCACGCGCCAATTCAGATCTGCCACTGCAGTAAGCGGTTGGTGTCGAAAACCAGTCTTCCAATTATATTTACATGGAGTTCGAAGTAGATAAAAACAGAATAGTACATTTAACTAGAGGGAAATTAGGGGTCTCAGAAACAGAAAACGAGTTCGAAGATGATATCGAGGCAATGTCTGCGGCCTTGAATATAAGGGCAGTAAACAAAAAGGAATTATAAATACAATCGAGACAGAAAGCCATTCACAACGATTACCCCAAAACGATCAAAATGAAAAAAAAATCAAAAAGATCAACATAAAATGGATAGTGAGGCATCCAATATTTGGCTTATTGATTATTGATACCTGTCGTTTAATCGCTTAGAGAGAATATACATATGGACATAATAATATGGCGGGCGTTACATATCAACAACTTGCCCTAAACCTAAGACTCTTATCAGATTGGATGCCAACGTCCGCTTTAGAAAACGAAGATTACATCTTTTATTGGGACGTTACTATCCAGACGGGTCATTACATCCGAAAAATCAACCTGACATCGTGATGTGAGAAAAAATGATGTACGAGTCACATCATCGGTATTGCTTGTACACTTTACCGGAATTAGCACACAACCTATGCAACCAAGATTCATAAGTATAGCGTGTTAAGGTATGAAATAAAGACCGTGTGGAGGAATGTGAATTTTCATCAGGAAACAAGCGACTAAAAGCCTGTGGAGTGGCAGATGGTAGTTCTGAGAAAGCATTCAGAGGTGACTGTTCTTACCTCCAATGCTCGCGGCCGATGTCTGAGTATGATAGCGGTAAGGGACGAGCTCCAAACTACACCATGCTCGTAATTGTATACCTTCAACATCACCGCAGGAGGATTCGAGCATCGTATTAAATTAAATCATAACAACATTATCTCATCAGTCACTTGGCTCAATCCGTGGGTATGATGAGAAACCGGGTTGACCCGAGTAACATTTTGAAGAAAAAAAAGTAATAAAACTATAGTTTTATGCCTATTGGAAAGCAAAAGAAAAGTATGATGTTTTCCGACGTGTATAATTGTAAAGCTGAACATCTTTTCGAGTGTAAAGCATCATTCTATAATTTAGTAAAAATGAACTGTATTTTGAAGATTTTTTTCTTTTTTCAGGTAGCATTTACAGTTGATGTCAAGAGAACTTATTTCTACAATGACCCGAGTGACATCAATTACTTTATAAAATCAGTTAATTTACCAGGTCATGGTGAAGATAAGACTTCAAATGATCTTAAGATCCGATGGGCTCAGTCTTTACAATATATAAATAGACTTTTATTGAAGGTAATTCAAGAGAAGTGTTCGATTTTTGTATTTGAATTGTATTTCATCCAAATAAAACGTTAAACAGTCGAGCTCTCAATTCACTCATCCAACTTTTATTTGCAGACGATAGTCACTTTCGACTATAATGGAAAATATCCTACAGAAGTCGCAACGTTTTATGAGTATGAATTTTTCGATTCTGCCACAGTCAACAATTTGGGACAAAGTTTTTTCGATCGAATAATGGCCAAGAATGTGCGCACTAGTAATCAAATGGTCAACAAGGTAATTTCTTAGGAAACGTTTTAGTAGCATAATTATGGACTTCTCGCCCGATTGTACCTGAACTTTTTTCCAATAAATAAAGTTCACACCAAGTGAGATACAGATTTTAAAGACGGGCAAAATCAAACGAAATTCACTGTGAAACAATTTTTCGGTCAGAATGGTGTCAAATCACACGCACGCCCACAATATCGCTCTATGAATCGTTTTCTTTGTAATTATAGAAATGTAGGATCACAAGTTAAAAATTTTTTTCTGACAAAATAATTAAGCAAAATACACTACAACTAACTAAAAAGAATGAAAGAAATTGTATTGTATTTTACAAATGAGATTGTTTTGACGAAATAGTTTCAAACTTCCTCAAGCTTCAAGCTTCTGGTGATTCGGAACCCACTATAAGCTGTAGGTCCCCCTGTCGTGCACTTGATTGCAACCTAGTCCATCAACGAGGGGATAAAAACAAGGTTTTGCCCGATATTTCGGGGCACACTGCTCTCATCGGATAACTTGATTGCATTATAAAAATGCTTCTGCGACTGATGGTATATACCAGGCCAGCCCCTTGCAAACTATTTTCAAAAATATAAAAATCCAAGTCTAACCAAAAATGCCTTCGACATGTAGGGCATTAGCCATCTTAAGTCTGTTGAAACATTCGAAATTAATAACAATAACCGTGGTGTCTTGGACAGTTCATTGGATTACGTTAGAGGTCCGCGGTAGGTTTCAGTTGACATTGGAACTAGCATTCTCAAGAAATATGGATCCCTATAGCACTCATAAGGGAGAATAATTGGATTCCTATAAGTTGGCTCTCCATTGTGATTCTCGAGTCCCTATAAACATAAGCAGGATATAGAGTTCTGAAACAAGAACTGACACCAGAGAATCTACTAATGACATGCCACATTTCGCGACCGTGTTTATTACCGAAGAACCAGGTCATGTGTACTTGTGGGTGTAAGGTAGGCCAGCATAATAATAATAATAATAATAATAATAATAAAAAGAAGAAGAAGAAGAAGAAGAAGAAGAAAGCTCTAAGAAAACATCCAGGGGTGACTGTTGTCACCTTCAACGTTCGCGACCGCTCTTAATTGTATAGCTACAGTATCATGGCAGGAGGTTTCAAGCATCGTATTAGATCAACTAATAACATTCTGATTTCATCAGTCACTTGGCTTACCCGTGGCTGTGATGTACAACCGGGTTCACCCGAGTAAAAGTTTTAAGTAAAAAATAATAATAACAGCTTTAAGAAAGCATCTAGAGGTGAATGATGTCCACGTAATTTTGTACCTACAACACCATCATAAAAGATTTCAAAGCTCGTATTAAACTATCCATCCTATAAGTGACTGCACTTAGTCCGTGGCTATGATAAAAAAACCGGTTTAGCCAGAGTAAAAATTTGAAAAAATAAAATCTAATAAAAGTGGTGAACTGTAAGAAGCTAAGGCAAATCTCACTAATCCAACAGCTAGTTAGCAAGAACATCTGGGCAAATAGTAAGCAGTGGAAACACTTTAGAATGAAATTGCTGCAAACTAGCCTCATATGAAGAAAGTTGCACTAAGAAATCTTATTACTAAAGATTATTTGGCGTGCAAAAACTACGACAATGAACATCATTAAGAGGAATCTACGTCAATGAATCAAGCAGAGCTAATTCATGTCTTTTGTGAACCTGATTATGATGCAGAACCACTATAGCCTACACACAAAGGCACTCTCTGCCTGAAATGAACCCAACACACAATCTGCGTGCACTAATAGAAAATCTGAACAGCTGGGTGGAGCTGTGGGATCCGTTAAAACCTTTGACAACAGAAATGGACCTAGAATGGCAGTCCTTGCCGAAGGAAGAAATTCATTATGGATAATGAAGTTAGACCTCTGGAAATTTTTCTATGTACCTTTACCGAGGTTCTGGTGACGCGGAACCCACCTTAGGCTGTAGGTCCCCCCGTCATAATATAAGACTCCAACTCTAACCAAGAAATGCTTTCGACATGTTGGGCAGTAACCACCTTAAGCCTCTGACAAAAACTTTGTTCCCTGCCTTGCTGCAAAGTATCCTAATATAGAGCAAGTCGCACTGAGAGATCTTATCACTGAGATGAAGGACATCAGAACTTTTTTACACATCACAGAAGACGGAGCAATGGAGCTTAAACAACATATTGATTTAGCGTGAAAAACCGACGGAAATGAACATCATGATAGAGGAAGCCGCCTCGCACAGTCGAGCCATGGCCGTATACAAACAAAGGCAGAAACAAAGGTTCAGCAAGCAAAAAAGTGATGGAAATTGGCGTACTATATTAACAGAGATGTTATGCGTCATTATTTTTAAGTAGAGGAATGTGGGCAACATGGGATGAGAAAACGTCATAGACACTTCTTACTTAGATAACCAGAAGTAGCCACAAAAATAAATGAGCAGAATTTGGCAAATCCAAAACGTTCAAGTTCAGTAAACAGATTGCTTTCGGCTGTAGAAATAGCTGCTATCAAAATGAAAATGGAGCAGCAGCTTCCTATTGATGAACTCCCCTTGAAATATTCGGACAACGAAGACCTGATTGAATCTGAAGGCATAGGTGCTATGGATAGTGAACATCATGTAGGGGATCCATTAGAACCACATCCGGATATTAATACCGTTGGTGTGGATAGCGAAATCCCAGAAAAAATATATTTCAGATATGTAAAACTAGCACGATAAGGCATTCTCTGCCTGAAACGAACATCACAAATGATCTGCGCACACTAATATAACACCACAACAGCAAGGTTTTACCTACGCATTTGAACCGGAAAAACGAGCAAAATTGTCAAAAATGAACAATAATACGTAAAGATGTAGTTTTTTATTTTTGGGTTGTTTCGGGGCACTGCGGCAAGAGTGAGGATAGGTTGGACATGAAAGTTATTAGTATGGTTTTATTTCGTAGACACTCCTCTTGAATCCCTAAAAACTTGGCACGTTTCGATGAAACTCTGAACACAAGTTTACTTTTCCGAAAATTTAAAATATCCATATTCTAATTAAACAGAAATTGAAAGTGCCATGTGGGACGTGTTAATATTCGAATTTCAAAAAAAAAACGTTAGAGGACGAGTTCGAAAGATTACACCCCAATCTTATCAGTTACTTGACTTAGTCCTTGGTTATGCTAAAAAATGGACTCACAAAAGTAAAAATTTAATATATATATATTAAAGAAAGCATCCAGAGGTGACTATGGTCACCTCCATCGCTGGCGGCCGCTATTTAAGTATAATAGAGGTAAAAGACGGACTCCAAACTACACCGTGCTCGTAATTTTGAACCTATAAGATACCTACAACAATGTACCTACTACATAGTGATAATATTTTTTTTTTAATTTCAGGGAGTGACTACAGTTCCGGGACATCTTGAATGGAATAGAAATTATGCAAAAGGTGTTCATTGTGAGGTGCCTGTTACAATCACCTTGGTGCTACAAACGAAAGAGGCACAGAAGGATGTAAACATATATCGTGAGACTACGAAAGCAGTCTATAAAGGACAGTTCATAACTGGTAAAGATTACTGTCCCAAGTAATGAAAAAGTTTAAACTATTACAATTCCAAGAAATGTCCTTAATTGAAAAATAATACAGAAATAATGATTGAAGAATAAATAAAGGAAGTAACGAATTGTCTGTTGTTTAATTTCTTACAATTTATAGCCTTTAATTGTTTATGCTTTGTTATGACATGTTTTAGTAACCAAAAAGCTCGATGCTGGTTATTAAAATTCCGGGTTTCTTTGAAAATGGTGGTCTAAATGAAAACTTACGGTTCTAGAAGAGGATCGAGTTCCAGAAATGGTTCGTCTACCCGAAAATTCAACTATTTGATTGACTTGATTAACGTAAAACTTGGCACTCGGGTGTTTTAGGGATCACTTGTTTCTAATACAAATGCCAAATTTAAATATTAAAAATTGAATATAAAAAATAGCTGTTCAAAGGTGGTAAAACATATTTGACTAGCAAGAACATGATACTTGTTATAGACCAACGAACAGATCACAATTTTTGTAAGAAAACTTGGGGTAAGTATGATCACAGCCCGTTTAGCATGTACATTGTAACGTTATTCTTACTATGCGCTTATAATATGTTTGTCCCAACCTTTCCGGCTTATGAAATTAATCATCAGTGTTGGATTGATCGATTTTAATTTGCCCTATTCAGGAAATTAGTGCCGAGTACACACGTAGGATCCAATCCTTCTAGGATGATTAATCTGAAACTAATAAATTTATTATTAACAAGAAAACGAAAAGATACTTTATCAACTTATTCAGGTTTCTAATTTGCGTTAAATTGAATTTCGCTTTTCTCAATTTTTAGTCCCTTGATCTTGAAATAATATTCCATCAAAAATCCATTTTGTCACGTAATTATCTCTGAGTTCTGGATCAGCGGTAACTCTGATCTAAGACATATTTATTTTCTTATTTAAATGACTTGTTAATTTTATTCTTAAAGGAATGAGTCCACAGAAGCGAGAATCAAAATAGCTCATTTGTTTCACTTTTTAAAATTTTCTGAAATGTACATTTTATTCGGCTTATTGTTTTGAGGTACAAAAGCTCGTGAATCTAATCTGGAAACTTTACTAATTCCTAAGTCCATGGTTTTGTGGGTCAAAACTAGCAAACAGACATGGTATATCAACCTCAACAAACCAGATATATCTCTTCCCGCCTCACTTAAAACAAGCCTTCATTATTACTCAGAGAATTTGAGGTTCATATACTGGCATCTTTATGTCCCCATAAGAATGGTTTGCTTAAAGATGAACGGGTAGCCCTCCAATATCACCTCAGCTTATCATAATCGGACGGATTCAGAAAATAAGGGATGCCGGATAAAAATTTATCTTTTGAACAATTAAATTTAAGTGCCCTAGTTTCTCTGTCTCTCTTAACTGTATTCCATGTGATTTTTATATCGTTGAGTGTTTATCGGACCTGAATGGAAATCTGGTCGTTTCGAAGGGTCGGGAGGCACGCGTATTTCCGCTTCTAATGCTTGGCAGCGACTGTCGATCCAGTCGTTCCTCCTCGGTTATCAGGCTGATTCCAACGTCGCGTCTTCGATCATCCGTTCTTCTTAAACTGGTTCCACACGCACCATCATTGGATCAATTCTATAAATATAAATCAATTTCATGTACTGAACCGTTTCAACTTCAATGTATATGTCTATCTAACTCACTTGCGTGTTATTCTCTCCTCTCTTTTCTCACTATTCCGCCAAAGCTCTCGTACCGAGCTGCTAGCGTGTACTTAGCAAGGAGCACGATCAGTTGCAAACCAGTAGTCTTTGAAAAAAGCAGCACCCGCTCTGCTCTCTCTCTCTCTCTCTCTCTCTCTCTCTCTCTTTCAAATAAATTCTTAGAATTTCTTAATTGAAAGCCAGTGCCTTCAAATTATTTTACCATATAGATCGGTGACAGGCGTAAAGTATCAAAGTTCTAAAACCGTGACTCTAATCATACCCTCACTCCACTCAATATTCCTCGTATCCTTTTTGTGAATTTTATTTCATTTTCACCTTCTTTACTGAACTTAATTTTTTTGTTATGTAATTGTATTTCTGCTTTTAGTTTAATTACACCATTCCATGCACTTACATACAAACACTTATGCAAACTTCCGAGCCTATAATGCTATTTATTTATGTTATTGTTTGCTGAAATTGCGGTATGCCTTGAATTGTTGACAACATTAATAAAAATACTATTTAAAAATTAAATATTTTGCCCGCACGGCCGCTTGGGATTTTAATTACCTCTGGTCTCATATAAGCGCTTATATCGCTCCATAAGTGGCCATATTGGAAATATGTTTATCCAATTTTCAGGACGAGGATTCACCACCTGTGGATTAAATCAAATATCAATACTTCCCAGAAAGTTAGATAAAGAGAACCTGTATGCTTATACAGCCTTGTATTAATTGATGTTTCTAGAATTTGGGTAGAAATTACTCTTGCAAGCAACAGCCTTGCTTGCATCGAATTCTTTTCGAATTGCATCGAAAAATCTCCTCCGTTTTATTTTCATTAACACTATTCATATATGTAATACAGTCGGACTTTGATTTTATCAACTTATCGGGGGGAGTGTTGACGTTATCGGGGTCGCTCGGAGGAGAAGTAAAGTTATGCAGTAGATGCAGTAGACATGTACGCAGAAAAAAAATGGCGGGTTCTTTGAATCATCTACGCAAACGCCAAAAACAAACAGGGTGACTAATGGTGGGGGCACCATATAAAGAGAGGTTGATATTTTTAGTTACAACATATTATTTTCTAGGAGTATGAACATTAACAACAAGGTATATTCATGTAAAGTATTGTATTTATTTCAATTTAAGTTATCAAATTCCATTGCTGACGTAAAATGCGACGAAAATTTATTGAGATTTAGTTTGCAATTGCAAGAACGATTTGCTGGCAGGATTAAAAGACTCAAGTAATATTTTTTTAAAGTTTTACATTGCATTCTTCGTTCCTAGTTTAAATTAAATTAGTATTATTTTTACAAAGATCTATAAAAAATTAGTTTTTTTTATGAGAAATACCAAAAATGCACGTCCCAAAAAACTTTGCGAAAATTCAAGATTTTTCTGGATCCAAGAAAGCAAAAAATACCAATTTAACAAATCTCTACATTTATCCTAACAAATTTTTCATTTTCCCTGGCAAAACACTCATCCTTATTCCCCTTCTCCTCTGTAACAATATTATAAGTTCACCTGTTGACAGGTCACTAGGCGCAAAATTATATTTTCCCACAAACTTTTCATTTTCATCAGTTATGCCTCTTGGAATCCGAAAAAATCTTGTGCCTGGGCGAACGAAACTGTGTTTATTACTTATTTTATTTTAAAAACATCTCTGAAACATGTAGTCCCTGTACTGGCAATGTATTTTCTTTTTTGTATTTTATTCTTCTTAAAAACCTTGGCAAATTTCTTTAAAAATCCTGAAATCTCTTTAAATTACTTAAAACTGTAGAAATTCTGTAAAACCTTCTGATAACTTTTAAAATTCGTGAAAAAACTTTGATATTGTATGAAATAATTTAAATACTCTCTCTGGGTTGGAATTCTGCCACTTATATTAAACTATTATGAAATCACTTAATCTCGCTTTAAATATATGAAAAAAACTGAAATTGACAGCGGGTTATCAATTAAAAAATTAAAATTGTTTCATAAATTTATTTTTTATTTTTAATCATAATATATATTATTTATATATAATATATATTTACATTTTATTGCTTTTAAATATAAGGTTCAAAATAACTGACTTTTTCTCAGTTTAAATTACTGGGAAATTTCAGGGTCTTTCCGACTCATATCAATATTAACAAATTTAGCTCAAATTTGGAGACGATATTTTTTTGTGTCATTCAAGCAAACGTTGGGTTGAGAGAAAAGAAACTCTAAAGTTAATAAGAAGAGCCACTCTGCTTTAGACATTAAGGTGATCCAAATTTGTTTTTCACGAATTCTTATCACATCGCCCCATAAGGTTTGAGCAAGTACTTCCCATAAGAAATAAAGACATTTTTGTAAATTTAATTTAGAGTCGTCAATATCAGGTACATCGAGTTTAAACTCAACACTAATTTTCGGAATTAGTTATAGAGCACAGATAAATAATTACTTTTTACATATTTAAAAAACTAATTATTCAACCAAACAATTAATATTTATAACCATATTATTATTATAAAATGATTGCAATTTAACAAACATAATGTGATGTTGCTAGTTGTAACTCACAAGGCGCATTTTGTAGTAATATTTCAATTAAAAATAATTCATAAAAATGTGAATTATATTGCCTGATATACCACTGAGGCTACGCTATGCTCTATGATTCATTTCGATCTAGTTTGTAATTTAATTTCTTATGACTCATTCGTTCCGAATTCTTATTTTCCTACATGTAAACCCTTTCTCGGATTCAACATTATCATCGCGGGACCTCGCAGGAGGTTGAGAATCATCGGCACGCTGAAAAGACTCAACTAACTCGCCACTCCTACTAAAACCTTCACTTTCTCATTTAAATTCTCCCGCCAGTTCTGCCATAAGGCGTTGTTGCCAACCTAACTTCTGAAAATCTCAACTGGGAATCGCTTGCAGTTATTTACAAGAAATTAGCTAGATTTTTTGCTAGACCTGGATTGTTCCAGAAGGCTCCAGACACGGGGGTTAAGCTGGCATAGGAACTTTCGGCAACAAATCTGACTTACGTACCGGGCCGATATAGGGTCCTTTCTAAGTAGTTTAAAGTTATACAGTTTGTGATTCTAGTGGATTTCGAAGTTATTAATGTGCCAGCACTGAATCTGGAAAACTCATCATGTAAAATCATTTCTCGAGGTCAGGGGACACGAGTACTCGCTTGAAGATATTTTCACAGTCTCTTTTCATGATAACTTCTCCGAAAACATCTTCTTTTGCATACTACATAAGCCTGAAACGATACTCATTAAAAGGTGTATTCGGTCTTTAATTTTTAAGTATACTAAATCTACGAAACAAAAAAATATACAAAGTGACAAGGGTGGTAAAAATGTAAGTGCCCACATGCTCGCTTTGTGAATTTAGTTCTACCAGGAGGCACTCACGGCGCATCGGTCGCTCCATAAGCAGCCATATTGCCAAAATTTGTGTCCAATATTTAACACGTATCTACACCCCCGTGGCTCCAGAATCAACAGAACAATGGCTTACATTTATTAACTTAAGGCAAACAGCAACGGAAATTCGAATATTAAAACCATAAATAACTGTTTCATTTTACATCATATAGCGTTGCTTTAATTCTACTTTTGTGAACGCGATCTTGCGGAAGTATCTGAATTTTGACCAATCAAGGAGGAGAAAGACGGACATGATGTAGGTTAGGTTATAAGTTCTCGGACGAGCAGCACTCACTCTCTTACGCCGTTGTATCTCAATACGTATTTGTATTTCAATTTAATATTATTGTAGTACAAATATCAATTTCTGCATACATATTTAAACAATCGTTTTTCTTTAATACAGGTTATATTTTAAATTCAAAAAATGATGGTTAAATTAGAAAAGAAAAGTACGATGAGGGGGTTCAGGGGAAAAGAGAGGTCTGCTCTTTGCAATTTAGTTAATTCTATTCCTCCTTGGAATCGCATTTGCTGAATGTCGTAATATTTAATTCCCCCTTCAAGTATCACACTTTGTGTCGCCTCTTCTCTGAGGATCCAGGCCAGCTAACCCGAAATTCTACCAGAGTGAGGGTGATTGTTCCTATAAGCGGCGAATCAGTCTGTAAGATTTTTCAGTTTTCAGTCTTGTGAAACCTACCAGCCCCCTTTTTTGTTGTCCCAGAAAGCCCTGAAATTTAATTAGTTGGCCTCTATTGTTCAATTTCGCGAAATTATAGAGAATCGTAAGGTGATCGATCTGACTTACACCAATCGTAAGATCTTTTCTTAAATAAAAAGTGTCTGAGTTATTTGTTACATAATTCGTTATGTTGTCATTCACGAGTAAGAAACCCTTATCAAGCTAGTTTGAATTAAAAGTAAGTTTCGATTCCGGTACATCGTAGTCTCAAGGATGTCGTTTGTTTCTTTATTTTGTAGTTTGAAAGTTAGAATTCTAGCGGTGGAGTTACCCTTTGGATATTTTGTTTATTTATCGTGATTTTGTTATTTTTGAAACAAGAAAGATCTGGCGCCCAACATTTTCTGTAATTGATTGACCTAAATTTAGACTACGGGGCTGAAACTTTATTAATTCCCTTTGTCTAAAAGACAATAATATTGCAATAATCATTTGAAAAAAATATTATTATTTATAAGTATCTTTTTCTAATAATGCAAAAGAGTTTTGAATTTTTTGTTTGGAACAAATAAATAATATCAATATACATATAGACAAGGGTCGCAGTATGTACTTCAAGAAAAATTTACTTTTGATATTCATGATATATCAATATCATCAGAACATTATTTCCAGGTAACAGAACATAATGAATATTTTGCAAGATTCTCTCTGGTTCTCTACTTGAATATTCAATACCAAATGCCTGAACGTTTAGAAACCCCTGCAAATTTTTTAAAATTTTTCTAAAATTTTAATGTATAAATAACGATTGAACACCTATTAATTAATTTTAAGAGATATTTAGAAGTTTGGAAAAGATTCAAAATAATGTAAAACTTAAAATGATTTATAAAAATTTAAACGCAGTCTGTATACCGATAAAAGTCAATTATTCGTAGGAAATTTTTGGTGCAAATAGTGTTATTATATGAAATCATATCAAGTTTTAAATTAATTTTGAATCATTCTAAAACTTCTAAATATCTCTTAAAATTACTCAAATTTTTCTTCCAGTAATATGTATCCACTTGTTATTCATACATCAATATTCAGCAATTTCACTTATAAATTTAAAAAAATTGTAATACAACAATGAAAATTGCAATGTTTAAAGTTTAAAAGCTTCTATGTCAAATAATTCACTTTTAAATTATTTAATTCTGAGAATTAAGTTTGAATTTATTTGTTTTAAATAAATAGTCAAATATTGTTAAATTTTCAATAATTTTTCTTTTTCCTGATCACAATAATTTCAAATTTCATTGGTTAAAAATTGAATATTTTAGATTGAAACAATATTTTTAAATTAATAAAAGCCTTTAATTACGAATATGTTATTTCTAAGTTATTTTGAAGCTGAAGATAGTTTGCCGTTTATTTATTAACGCTAGAATCTGAAAATTCTTAATGTACAGATCCATACAAAAATTATTTATTAATAATCATAGTTTTTAAGATAAAAATGTTTTTTATCAATAATTTTCAACTACAAACTCTTTCAATTTCGACCTACCTTAATGAAGAAGTCGTCCGCAATTTTGTCATCAAACTCAATTGCTTCCAACTAATAGTTTACAGTAAAAAAGAATACTTAAAAATGTTGCACCGTAAATTAAGACATGTTCTTAAAATAATAAATGAACTCAATAAGCTTTATACCTGAATTTCACAATTCATTCCAGTTACTTAATTAGTTCAATTAATTTAATTGTCTTAAATTTAGATACACATTACTTGAATTCAGTTTATTTTTTTCTCAATTTTAGTCCTTTCATGAACTATCGTTAATTTTTCATGTATTCTTGCATCTGTTCACCCGTCTGTCCGTCGTACTTTTTACAACTAGGGGAAGAAATACGGTAGAGTGAAAGTAAATAAGGAGCGCGGAAGTAGGGAAAATGAAGAGATAAGTGTAGGGGAAGTGAGCGGCAATGAGGAAGTGAGGGAGCACGAGTAGCAGGGTAGTAAAATTAGAGGACAGGAGGAGACAAGGAGGATTAAATATAAAAGAGAGGCGGGGGAATGGGGACAATGATGAGATGGTGATTGGCGATAGGGAGGGTTGTCAGGGGGAGAAGAAGTAGAAGAGTAAGCAATCAAGAGCAAGTAGGCGGAAGAAGGGAAAATGATTGGAAATAAGCGTGAGTAGGGAAGAGAAAGTGAGGGGTGGAGAAAGTAAGTATACTATAGGGTAAGGGAAGTATGAGATCTGGAAGCAACTTGAAGTGTCAGTAAAGCACGAAGAAGTGCGTGGAAAGAGTCGTAGGAAGAAGTGATGAACTGGATAGTAGGGGAATGTTGGTGGAGTATGGAAGGAAAAATAGGGGTGAGAAGGTAAGGGCGGGGCATGATTGGACGACTCAACCTTTTTAAGTATTCTCTTGCACTGTTTCCTTAATTTTAGCGATATTTGGAAAAGTACCGAACATTGTAGTGGATATTTTATGGATTGGAATAAAGCCAAATTGAGGGTAGTATTGAGGTCGGCTCATTATCCTGAGAGTTGAAATCGCTTCGCACAGTACATGAATGTTCATATTCTCAAAGTTCCCGCAGAAATAACTCCGCTTTTCTAAGAAAACTCTTAAATCCAAAACTGTGCTTAAATTCAGAGATGAACTTAAATTCAGCACAACTTTGTCTGGACTTAAGAAAGAGAATATCTGAGTTTCAGAATTTAAACTAACAGAGAATTCAGATAATATTTATTTGAACGCAAATAAATAGTTTTCTTCTTGAGCCCTTATTTTTCAAATGAATATAATTTTTGTTGTTCTTAATCATTAATTTACTATAAATGTCTGAAAAAAAATTTACGCCACACTTAAGACCATTAATATAACATGCAAAAACGGCAACTTATTCCTAATGCGTTATTTGAACGGGAAAAAAAACCATTGAACCAATCTTTTTTACATAAATTTTATGCTGTTTAAACAATGCTCATAGGGAATATGATGATTATAACTTTAGAATACAACGCAACCCATTGTGCATCTGTGTAATGCAAAAAAGTATTACAGATGCGATTTTAATTCGGTTTTCAAATCTCCCGCGCTCGAGATCTTGCGCTGATTGGTGAAAGGCTCCGAGAATCAGAAGGCCTGCGCAAAAACGTGTAACACAATTATGAAAGAAGGTTATGTTTCCCAGGGTTCAACGCGCATTTCAAATAAAAAATTGGTTATGAATTAAAAAAAAAGTGTAACACAACATTTAAAAGTGTTCACAAATACTGTTCCGAAGTGAATTGCGTGTTTTTTTTAATTGGAGTTACTTTTCACCAATGTGACGGTACATGATTGATGTTCGTCGTTTGACAAGTGTTAAAATTTATGTACTTTAAACTTAATTAATTAATTAAAGTGAATATCTGCAGGTTGAAAATAATTAATTGGTAATAAAATTTGCTGTTTTACTTATTGAATTAAGTATGGGAATCACACTCTTGTGACGACACACACGTAATGCACGTCACAACAGTATTTGTGAACACTTTTTAATTTTGTGTTACCCTTTTTTTAATTCATAACTAATTATTTATTTATATTGCGCGTTAAACTCTGGAAAACATAACTTTCTTTCATAATTAGGTTATGCGTCTTTCCGCACGTCTTCTGAGTCTTGGAGCCATTGACCAATCAGTGCAAGATCTCGAGCGCAGGAAATTTTAAAACCGAATTAAAATCACATATATAATACTTTTTTTGCATGAGACAGATGCACGTCCTTACTGTATATTCCAAGCCCCTCTTTTATGATTTGAGTCAAATATATACTTGAGTTTTATATTAAAATTAATGAACCAGACAATATTGTCTCTATAAATTAAATGTTTGGAGAAGTTTTCTCACGAGATTAATATGAAATTTTATTTTACTTTTTATGAATAATATTTGTATGTAATTTTTTCGTAAAAAATTGAATTTTCAGCAAAAAAATTCATTTGTGGCAAAATAGTTCAACCTTCAACTAAAGGAATTAATTTTTAACTAAAATATGAATGTTACACAACAAAACTGGATTCTTAAAAAAGTAGTTCCGGCAAAATTTTACAAATAAAAGTTGAATATTCAGACACGGAGAAGATTAACTTTCAAGAAAACAGTAGCACTTTTTTTCAAGAAAGATGAAATTTGTATTAAAAGAGATGAATCTTTTAATCAAAAATTAAAATTTTTTAAAAAATTTTATTTTCATCCGAAAAAGACTTTATTTTGACATTTTAACATCAAAATATAAGTTTTTAAAAAGAAGAAGTAAATCTTCTGCGAAAATTATACTTTAATTTTTATGCAAGAAAGGTCTTATTCCTACTAAAAAAGATGAATTTTTCGATCAGAAAGGTAAGTAAAAAAATAGTTTAATTTTTATCCAAAAAAGATTTGAGTTTTACATTTCGGCATACAAATATGAGTTTTAAATGAGAAAGAAATTTTCGATGAGAATAGTTACATTTTCTACCCATAAATATGAATTTTCTACAATTCATCAATTTTCTTTGAAACCAGTTAAATTTTTAACCTTAAAGGACGAATTTTCAACACAAAAATTGCATTATTAACCAAGACTGTTGAATTTTTAAACAAATAGAAAAATTGATCACTAAAAAGGTTATGTTGTGGAGGAAGCTACTACAAAGAAAATAATTTAAATACAAGATAAACAAATCAGCAACAAGAATAGTATACGAGGGTTACCACAAAGCTTTTTTTCTTAATTCTACCTAATTTCCCACTAATCAATTTTTCATCTTGCCTGACCATATTAATATTCAAAGAGAAAAATCTTAATTTTATAACGTTTTTAACCTAGAATCTTGTATAAGCGAAATAAAATAATTTTAAACTAAGATTGAAAAAATTTCAAAGTTATACTACTAGCCAGTTTAGAGACTTCTGTTATTTAAATCCCTGAATTACCCCTGACCAATAACATTCTCTGAATTAAAAAAAATGATTGTTAGCTAGGTTCGTTTTTTACTCACCAGGTTTGTTTCGCTCGAGAAGAGATCAGTGCGCATGCAACTGCGCACTGCATTCCGTTACCATAACTTATATTTCTGTTACCGTTTAGGAATTTTAGGAAAATATACGTAGTTTTCAGAAACCGCTTCTGAAGTTAAATAGAAATTTAGTAAATTTACTATAAAAGTTACTGAATTTCGTTTTCAGCAACCTAATTTCGTACATTTCAGTTAATTTAGTATCTTAAATGTGCCGGAATTTTCCGAATATTTCTAACAGCGTAGTCGCGTGATGACCCTTTCTTGAGCAGACTCGGCCCCTTTTTCCTTTTTTTAAAGTCAGTATTTCCTTTTTCATTAAATATTTTTCCCGGCTGAGCTGAGTCTTTTTCAATTTAAAGGTCAAAGCATTGATAACTATAATTTATTGGTTGTGAATTCTCTTTTGTTAAAGCCCCTTCGGCTTGAGTGACCAGTTTCTTATTACGTATCTCGTGCTCACTCAGATATTTCAAATTAAAATGAACGTTTTATTTTTCAACGATTACTTTAATATTTATTTCTTATTTTGCATTACCTTCTATCATCAGCTAACCTGTAAATTATGAGTAAAATAGAATTACTTGAAGTTGAAAAGTTGTGAATAATCCTTATTATAAAATCTCTAAACTATATTGTCGAGTTCGATTTTCACGTTGCAAGTATTTTTGGATCACTGTTGGGAATAATAATCGAATCGAAATTCGAAGTCAATAAACAGGGTTGGGATCGTATATTACTACGTATATTACATCCCTACTTTCCTACGCGAATTGACGTAAATTACGTCTGAACAGAAAGAGCATAGCGCATGCGCCGCATCTGGCAATATCTTAAACTAACCTCCAATTTATTGTGATATTATATTTACTATTATATCTAAACTTTTTTTAAAATAAATGCCTCTTTTAAATATAAAACCATGGAACTTGTCCAAAATTATTTAAATCTAAATTTTTAGTCTACCAAATTTTTGTACAAAAATACAAATTTAAACAACTGTTGCAATGACGAAGAAAGTATGTAATTAAATTCAGATTACGTTATCTGTGTCAACATTTACAAATGAATTAACTTTTAATAAAAATGTGAGGAGTTGGATCGAGGTACATATATAATAATAAAAACGTTACATATGATCAATAGTAATAATTATAAAAATAATGAATAATTATTAACAAACCTGTGGCTTTCCAATCGCTTTAAACTGGTATTTTTCAAATTCTTATTGCAAAACAAACATGCTGCCACCGTTTTTTCTTCTTCTTTTGTCCGGCATAATTATTTTTTGTTTTTAAATACTCATTAATAATCAAATTTTTTTTAATTAAATAAGCAAATTTAAAAGTAGTAGGTGCTTTCACAATTCGGCCATCTTGGAAACGTATCTTACTGGGTTTTCTGCGGTTTTCGACGTGTAACACGTAGAAAACGAATAATACGTCACAAACTCTTGAATTACGTCTAAATGACCAACCCTCCCAATAATACAATACTCAACCCAGGCTGGGTCGACTCGCATGGAAGGCGATGACCACTTATATTGACGGTGGCACCATCTAAAAGTAAGACGTCA
>JAAAKG020204354.1:3916-23199 GCA_010014905.2 Druon quercuslanigerum
AAACAATTAAAATAAGACAATAATTTATAAAATTCTTTTAGAAGTATTCTAAAGTATTATAAAATTATTGTTTAATGCAATTTTTAAATTATTTGATTAAGGGAATTTTACAATAAAGTTCAATTGTTACATATAAATTATATGACATTTTTAAGAAAAAGTGTTTCTACGATTTTAAAAATCAAAATAATATTAACTACTATTTTTAATGAAAAAAAATAATAAATAATTTAAGAAATGAAGAAGTGAACAAATGTTAAAACTTAAAAAAATGTTAATTTTGACCATGGTCAAAAATAAATCTTTCTATGGCTAAAGTCGTTAAAACAATTAAAAAAACACATTTGATTAAAAATAAATGTATTCGAAAATTAGTTACTCATTTTTAAAATCCGAAACAGTACAGTTAATCATTTACCAAAAATCTTATTCAAATAATTATTTTTTTAAATTTGAAACTTTATTCATAAAAGGGAATTTTGACAATGTTTGTAACTAAATTGTTGTTTGCCAAAAGTTAAAATTCGAGAAAATATTTGTTTTTTGAATTTTCTTAATATTTTTAGTATCCCAATTTCACGATGCTGTAGTTTTTACTTAAAATATTACAAATTACAGTATAATTTAATTATTAAATCTTTCAAAATTGTAAAATATCGTTTTGATAGCCAAGGCAGTCAGTTTTGAATTTAATAATTTTAAATTTAAATAATCTTATGGTCAAATTCCTCCAGAATAAATGCAAAACAATAAAAATTAAGACAATAATTTATAAATTTTTTGTTGAACTAAGGATTAAAAATTGTACTATTTTTCATTGAAAATATTCTTAATTTTAAATACTTGAAGCTCAATTATAAAAATAAGAATTTAAATCCTGAAAATTATGCAGTTTCGAACTTTGGAATCATATATAGCACTCTTGTTTTATATTATTTTTTTATAATTAATTTTAAGTGTAATATCTTTAAACTATTAAAAATTTAGTTAAACATTTTAAAAAAAAATCATTTTAAATTAAGAAATTTTCAGAAATAATTGAGTGGTTATAACTTTAGAATCTTCATTTTTCATTTTAAATGGTAAATTTTCAAGTGTTCCTTTTTCCAAGTTTCAATTTTGCTATTAAAATTTAATTTGATTAAATTGTGATTACTTTAATAAACAATTCGAAAATTGGTCATTTTTGAATATTTTAATTTTACCATTAAGAATTACACTGAAATAAGACTTAAATATTGTACAGACGATAATAAAGTTTTGATTTTGTTTGTATTTTAATGTTAAATAATAATTAAAAATTCTAGAATTTTTAAAGCTTTGAATTTGTCATCGGAGAACTGAAAAGTCCCGAAAAATAATTTACCCGATTCTGTAAAATTCCGACAGGCAATTCCCGAAATATGAAATATCTGAACTAGAAAATTCCCGAATTTAAACAATCAAACAATGTATTTTTTCAAATAAATATTTTGTGTGTACAATTATTGTTATTTTAAGTTCAACAAATAAGCAACGAAAACTTTAACATTAAAAAAACTTATTCTACCTTAAAAATCTTTCATTATTCAGAAATTTTCTAGTTTATACATTTTATAATATGACAATTTTCGGTCAGTAATTTTATTTTTCAGGGAATTTTAATGTTCGGTAATATTATAAATTATACGGGAACTTAATTCATTGGAAATTTTTATATTTGTACAATTTTATAATTTTAGGAATTTTATTATTTGGAAATTTTTCAGTATTTAATTTTGAATTATAAATGACAAAATTTTAACTCGTTTCTGTAAAACTGTCTAATTTTTTAAATGTAAGTCTCAAATATTTTGAGCTTTTTATTAAAAAATTTTTGTTACGTTTTTATATTTAATTCAAAATTATTAATTAATAATTGAAGAGTGATACAATAATCTTAAAAAAAATTTTAAATCAAATTTAGCTAATATTTTAACGTAAAAATAATTTTTCCCACCCTAATCAAGTTTTATCACGATGATATCGCGATCAATTTCGATTTTTTTCGCAATAGAATAATTTTTTTGTAACAAAACTATTTTATTTTAATTTCGCATATTCAAATCACGAGAGATTGTTTTTACTGTTGAAAAAAATTGAAATTTCGGTTTTTAATTGATATCCAAAGCCGACTCTAAAAACCCATGCAATTTTAGTCTTCAAGAATTTGAATTTGAATTTGAATTATTAAAAAAACATTATTATTGGTAATAAATTTATTTTTGATTAACTCTCCAGTCGTTATTGTCTTTATGATTTTTGACTGTGCTTACAATTGTAATTTTTCAAAGTACGAACACGAATTTTCAAAATTGGAATGTTCTTTCCTAAAATTGTTGTTTGCGAAAATCCAAAATTATGCACCCTTAGCTAAATTTTTTTAGGAAGTTGCTTCTTCCCTCCACAAATTTAATTTGTTTTCTCCTTTCCTTTAATTTTATCTGGTTGACACGAAATCGTATCTGTGTATTCATCTTGAAAAACTGCTTTTCTCCCAAGTGGTTTATCGAAATTAATGGATAATTTTAGTTGATTAAGAACCAACCAGGCAGATAACACGATTTCAGGACATGGGGATCGCGTGGGAGTTTATTTACTCAATAATAAAGATGAATAAAACCGATAGCAGTAATCTCATGTGCCTTTCTATGATTGACAGGGTAACATTCAAATCAAGTGATACTGATAATTTAACTTAAAAATTAATGCATGCACTTATTTTAGTTACATACCCATAGTAATACCGTACTTTCCCTTCCCTACTACCTCTAAATTCTCTTATTTCACCTCCCTCCATAAATTATCCCTCCTCTACTTCCCCCTCTCCTCTATTTATTATTTATCACAAGGATCAAGGTCATTCCCGTAGTAACTCTTAACAAGAAACCTGATGGTAACCTTATTTTTGACCTTGAGGATGACCTTCATCGTTGTTTCAAGGTCAACTTTAAAACATGGAAATGTCCCTTTTTGACACCGACAATTGAAAGAACGGAAAATTTTACAATAAAATAGGCACTCAGGTCATATGTTCCCGATGAGCTTAAAGGTCACCCTAAGGTCATTTTAAGAAACACAATGTTCTTATGGCAACAAGAACAGCATTGTTGGAAAATATTCCATAGCGGGCAAACTTATTTAAGGATCACGCTTTGATGAGAGTCTAAACTTTGACCTTGAACCTGACCATGAAATAATCATGATAGCCATCAAGATTATCCCCAAGGTCAAATAAAAGTCACATTCATCACATATATATTTAGCTTTAGCGACCAGAAAAAAACGCTTGGGTAATGTTTTTTGTCAAAGCTAACAATTGACTTCACTAACCCGACCTGAGCGGTGGTGACCTTCACGCGACCATCAGGTCAAGGTCAAAGTCAAGGTTTAGACTCTCATCAACGCTATGAAAGATTTTCTAATAATTCTGTTCTTATAGCCATCAAAACATTTTTTGAGTTAAAATGACCTTATGATGACCTTTAACGTCATCCGGAAGATATGACCTAATTGCATATTTGAATGTAAGATTTTTCGTTTTTTCTATTGCCGGTGTCAAAAAGGGGCGTTTCCATTTTAAAAAAGTTGACCTCGAAACAAACATGAAGTTCATCCTCAAGGTCAAAAATAAGGCTACCATCAGGTTTTTGGTTAAAAGTTACTACGGGAATGACCTTGAGTGAACTTGGTTGATAATTCAACTGTGTTTTTTCAGGTCTTCTTTTTTGCTTGAAAATTCAACAATTTGATGGAAAGTTGTCTTATTTTTTGAATTAAAAATTTGTTTGAAAATTCATCTCTTTCTGTGAAAATTGCGCCTTTTTAGTTAAAAATGCAACTGTATGGTTAACACATAACATGTTTTGGTTGAAAAATAACATTTTTGTTACAAATTCAATTGTTTTGTAGAAAATTTATATTTTCGGCGAAAAAATTTTTTTGGTTAGAAATTAATTTGTTAACTGAAAATCTAATTATTTCATTAGGAATTCCACTTGTTAGTTAAAAATTAACAGTTTTGATGAAATTCATCTATTTTATAGAAAATGCGCAATTATGGATTAAAATTTCAACATTTGGGTAGAAAATTTAACTGTTTAGTTGAAAATATACCTATTTTGATAAAAATTTGTCATTTTTATAGAAAATTAATTTTAGCGCTAAGTCACTGTTTGTTAGAAAATTAATCTATTTTAATTCAGGACTTAGGTATTTTATTGAAAAATCGTGTTTTTTTGGTAAAATTTAACAGTTGTTTATTTAAAATTAATTTTTATGATGAAATATCAACTATTACATGTTTCGTTGTAAATCAATATTTTTACGTTGCAAATTTAGCTCTTTGGTTGAAAGTTGAACAACTTTCTTAAAAGTTGATTTTTTGGTAAATCAGTCATCATTTCAGTTAAAAATCCATATATTTAAATGTAAAAGTAATTTTTTCATTCTCATCAGACAGACAGACAGACCTTCTGAACGCAAAAAACCGGTTTTCGCGAATGTGCTTGTATGCAAAATTCAAAAAGAGCATTTTCAAAATTTTTGCTACCATTTTATTTACAAAATCTATTTACCTTCATTTTTTTTAATTTAAAAAAAGAAACGAAAATAAAAAAATTTTATGTCAAAAGACGCACAATAGAAAAAAATCCGAGAAGAGAAAAAATTTGTCTTTTGAATACGTTATAAAATTATCATAACTTTTTTTTAACTTTTTTGGAAAATCGAAAATTCAAATTTTGATTGCACAAAAAATAATAAAAAATTATAAATTGCATTTTGCGACCAAACTGTGCAGAAAACGACAAAATATAAAAAGGCAAAAATTATGTTCCAAAAAAAGATCTAAAATTTGTTATTATTTACTTTGTCATAGAAAGAAATTAAATTTTTTAAAAATGACGTAAGGTTTGCCCAAAAAGGATCTACAAATTTGTTATTGATCATTTTTAGATAAGATGACCATGGTTTCTTTTAATCGTAAAAAAGTAAAAAATATATTGAGACCATTTTGGGGTATGTTGTAATTTTTTTGAATGGCGCACGTCTTATTTCAGCCAATTCGTGAAAAAGTTGAAAAACATTTTTCAAGGTGAAGTAAAGTGCATTTAGTTTACTTTTTTTTAAATATTAGCCATTCAAATTTGTTCAATCTTTAACGTCCTTGAAGATTCTTCAAAATATGTATATATAAGTATGCATCGATCAATAGAAGATGTTCCTGATCTGAGAAAATAGATTATTGGACGGAAGATTACATTTTATTGATCTGAAAACATCTGACATATAGTTAAGCAATATATAATTTAAGTATATATATTCTCAATTTAAGGATATATTCTTGAAAAAGAGCTGAATTTAACTTTTTTAAGAGAAAAGAATGTACTCAATTAAGCGACATTATTTTCAATCTTTAAGTTATAAATACTTACTACAAGTTTTTACGCAATTCCTTACCTGAATTACGTAGCGAAATTCTCTATTAAAAGAAGGACGAAAAGTTCTTTTTGCACATTTTTATTATTAGATGCGTAGTTTTTTGTTTAAAGAGCACTTTAATTCAAAAAGTATACATTTAATAAAATTTGGCAACAGTGCGTTTAATCTTATTTTAAAATAGAGAATCTCGCCATATAATTTGGGTAATGGATTCTAGGGAAACTTGTCTTAAGTATTTACAAATCATAAATTAAACCATTTTTCGACATTTGGAAGATGGAAGTTTCCAATTCTGATAAATTATAATTTGGAACAGGGATAGGTTTTTAAATTATTTTTTCCAAGCGAAAATTAAAATTATTTTGCAAAAACTTCCTAAAAATTTCATTGATGAAAAATGTCGTGTTTTAAAACTCTAAGTGAAACTTTAGGAATAAAACTTTCACGCGGCACGTTGCTAGGAACTATGCACCGCTCGTAGTTTGAGGTTATGTCAAGAAAGAAAACATTTTTAAAACATTCCAACTCCCATGGAATGCTTTGACATTCTTCGAAACACAAACGAAATCACTGTGTGGTTCATGAAATGAATTTTAAATTCACGTAAAATTTAATTTATTTTACTTATTGCATCTTTAGTTTAAGAGCACAATAAACTTCTTCTATATCAAACTGATCAAACACAACATTTCACGGATAGAAAATCATAAAGTCTAACTTTGAAGTTGAAAGTGACAAAGTTCGATTGCATGTTTTTTATTTCGATCTTATTCATTTTTAGGCTTCTGAAATCTCTTGCCGTTTAAACTAGGTATAAGGGGTTGCAAGTCCCACAATTGAAGCAGTTTATCCATAACTTGAAATACACTTGTGGAGATACTTTGAACACGAAAACGTCGTACAACTCAAAATTTGATAAATCAATCGAATCAAAAACCAGCAAAATGCCCGTTGCGAATTATTGCGTTCGTTTCGTTGTCTCCCGTGTTTCCACGTGGCTCGGGCGATTCTCCGCGTCCTGGCGTCTTTTCACAGGTTCACACGCATTCTATTAGTGCTTAGATTTCCCGCTCTGCGCATTCGTCACCTCGGCCACGTGATTGGATACTGTTTTCGCGCTAATTTTAAATTCTAAAATATGCAAATCAATTGCTTACAGCAAATTATAATTGAAAGTGAATATAAATATTGAGCATTTTTTGAAATGAGTATTACTTATAAAAAAATTATTCCTTCTAGTGAATTTAAAGTCAGTTGTAAATAACTTATTCGCATATTTTATCATTTTAAATAAGCGCGCTAACGGTTTTTAGAATTCTCTATTGGAGTGTAAAGTAATTATTCGAAAAATTTAACTTTCCAGTCGTACATGCAGTTTTTGGCTTCTTAATTTTTTACCCTTTTTCACAAATCTCTTAACATTTTTGAGATACCTACTTTTTTGAACTTCGAAATTGTCTGAAATCCTTTAAAATCACTTGCAACACTCTAAAAGCTTTGAAATTCAATAAAATTGTTTGAAATTCCTAAAATCAGTTAATATCCCTTATCATCTGTTGAAATATACGTTAAAGTTTTTTCTTAATCTCGTGAAACTGTAATGTTTCAAAATGCCTCGAAATGCTTTAGATTTCTTAAATTTGTTGACATTTCTTGAAATCTGGTAAAATATACCCAGAAATCTTTTTAATCAACTGAAATGCATTGCATTTTTAAAATCTTGAAAGTCCTTGAAGTTTCTGTGAAATCTCGGAGGTTTGGTAAAAATCCCTAAAAATCCACTGAAATTCTTTGAAATCCCGTAAATTATCTTGAAACTTCTTGAAATCTCTTAAAATTCCTCGCTAATCTCTTAAAGTATTCTAAAAGTTTCGACATCCAATAAAATCTTTTCAAATTCTTGAAATCAGTTAGATTCCTTTGAAACTTATAAAATTCGTTGATGTATTTGAGACCCTTTAAAAATTCTTTAAGGTTTTTTAAATTCCTTTATAAAATTTCTGAAAATTTTGGAAAATACTGTCAACTCTTTAAAATCATTTGAAATCTATGAAAATTGTTTGAATCTTTGAAGTCCTTATAGATGCTCAATAGCACATAGGTTAGGGTTACCTGACGTCCTGGTTTTCCGGGACATGTCCTGTTTTTGCCCCATCTCTCCTGGTGTCCTGCTTTTTTCTTAAAAACTATGAAAATGTCCTGTTTTTTACAAAGCCAGATTTTTTCCGAGAAATCCTAAGAATTTAAACGCCAATAGCGAATTGAATTGCCAGTTGCTAGATCTTTTTTTCTTTGATGAAGTTTCAATGAAGCAATGAACGTAACCAATTTTCAGTAAAAACTGTATGCGACACATTTTTCCCCGTCTGTGCAGGAAATTCAATTTACGTCTCCTCAAACGAAATAAAGTCGATGACCTTTTTTCAGAGCTCTTGCAAGTGTCGCGGATTCCAAAGCGTCCCGTCTGGTAACCCTACGTAACAGTCTAACAGTCTTATAGAATCCCTTCAGATTCCTTAAAATTCCTTAAATTATCTTACAATCTATAATATCTCTAAAAAATTATTAAAAACCCTGAAACCTCTCGAAATCTTTAAATTCTTTTAAAATCTTGAAATCTTTTTAAATTTCGATTTTTAAGATAGCGAATATGTTATTTTACTTGATCAGTGCAGAACTTTTGAAAATATTTTTAAAGACAAAGTGAAGAAATGGTTGCAATAGCGAGGAATTTAATAAAATAGTCGAATTATTTTAATTTTTTTATATAGCAGTAAAATAGTTTAATCCGTAAAAGAAAGTGTCAAAACGTTCCAATAGTCCGAGGCCTGAGAATTACGACTAGTTCTCGAATTTCTCATCAAACTTTCTGATTCATATTTCTCTCCAACGACGTATCTAATTACATCTACCGGTACCACACACAGACAGGAATTTGACGAACCTTGAAGCGAGAACAAAATAAATCTGTATCACATTTTAATCTTTTTATTAAATACAAAAATTATATATATTGAAACCGAACTTTTCCTTAAAAATTATTTTTGAAATTTTTCGCTGATTGGCTAAAAATGTTCTTAATGGCTGATGGGGTTTCAAATAAAATATTGAATTTTTTCGCCTGAAAGACGAGCTTACAAACAAAACAGCTGAATTTTTAGGTAAATATTTAAATTTTAAACCAAAGAAATGAATGTTTGTAAGAAACAACTACTAATTTAAAGTTTAAGAATCACGTTTATTGATTAACAAGGAACACGGAGATACAATTTGAACTTTCGGTAGTCAAACAGAGACTAACTTATAAGCCCCAGGGACCGAGCCGCGGACCCGAGGTCTTGTGCCAGCCAACGACATTGAGAACATCCGACATCATAACATCATGTATTCTTAACATCCCGTCATCGTGATACTACGACGATCATACTCGGCCATCCTGACATATAGAGAATATTTTGAAGAAGAACAAGGGTCAAGGTCAATACCGCCAATAGATGAAGCACTGCGAACTCAAAACAAATTTTCGGTTTATATTGATTTTGTCACACCACGTTGTGAATGCTATGTCTTTTGATCGTAGTCTATCAGTTCCAAACAGGTAACTGTGCTACCTTTGCCGCAGTCTACCTGCAGGATGCCTCGGTAGTTACGCTCTGTAAGTTGTAACCTACACTACATCAGTTAGTATCAGCTTCAATTTAGCAGCCATATACACTCAGCTATGACTTGCTTCTAAATAGACCCACACTCTTAGTTAAGTCCTGTTTTCAGTAGAGAGATACACAAACATATTTGTATCCTGTCTAATGCTTTTGATTCTATCATTTCTGATTTTTGAATGTATCATTCGGTAGTTACGCTGTCGAAGTCATAACTTACCCTCTCAAGGACACAGCCTACTCGTCGATCTCACGACACCTCTTTGATAATCGCACTGTTGAAGTTGTGATCTACGTTATACTGGCCTCGTTCATACTGGCATGGTTCATACTATCGTTTATTTCTACCGTTAATCAACATCAGCATCTAAACACACCGCCCAAGGTTTCAGGTGCTCCAGAGCATACACCCCTCGATAACGGCGTTGACAGCGAGTGGAACCATCGATTTCTGCGACCTCGTATCGATCATTATCCAGACAACGTGAGAGTTGGAACGGTCCGTTCCACTTTGGAACCAACTTTCGACTGTTTTCGGTGCCTATAATAGAAGAAATTTGAGCCAACACCAAATCTCCCGGAGAGAATCTAACGGAAACACCTCTTTTTTGTGAAAATTCTGTTTCTGTTTCTCCTGGGCTGTTTGAGTGCGCTCAATTACTTTCTGACGCAAAGCAGTGACATCGATAGGGTCCACAACGTCCTAGTTGTCATTATGATGGCCAATGCGATAGCCGAGAATTACTTCGCTGGCAGTGACATCCAATGTACTGTTAACAGTGCCGTTGATTCCAATCTGGATGTTCATATTGTTAAGGTCCAATTCGTCCTCCTCGATGTTAGCTCCCATAGTTGCTAGTTCACTGATCACAGTGGCATTGCAACGTTCCTCCTGCCCGTTACCCCTAGGCATGCCCTCTGCATTCAGGTGATGCTTGATATTGAATTCCGCACAGAAGCCTTGGAATCGTTGTGAATCGAAAGCTCTACCCCTGTCTGAGATGATGCGTTTTGGGGCTCAAAAGTTTTTTCATTACATAATGCAATTTCTCCACGACATACTTAGTTTTCGTATTTCGAACTGCATAAACAAATGTGAATTTCGTATATTCGTCAACTATTACCAAAACCTAGAAATTTCCTTTCTTGCTCCGCACAAATGGACCTAAGTGGTTTATGTGAATCGTGTGGAACGGACGCGGTAATATGGGTATAGGTTGAAGATATCCCGGCTTCCTACCGGAAGTTCTCTTATAAAACATGCAGTTAATGCAGGCTCGAATATATTTCTTGATGAATCGTCTCATTCGAGGGAACAAAAATTTAGACGCTACTAGCTTGTAGGTTTTGTCGAACGCAAAATGACCGAGATCGTCGTGATTCATTCGCAGAATTTGCCAGCGAGCACATTTCGGAATTAACCCCCTATTTCCGTGTTTTGTTCTACGGTAAACTTTACCCCTGCGAAGCTCGTAATTTTGAAATATGTCCTTGTGGCCCTCCCTCTCCCCTGATGATAGGACCACCTTGATAGATTTCAATTCTGCATCGGTTCCTTGCACGGCTAATAAACAGTCATCATCCGAAATGACTGTTGCGAGAACTTGTACGTTATGTTCTGGTGGTCTGCGACTCAGAGCATCTATGTGTGCCATTTGCTGACCAGGGCGATGCGTAATAGAAAAGTTGAAACCCTGTAAGTCTTGTAACACCCAACGACCTATTCGTGGATTTAGAATCTTTTTCTGCAGAGCGCTTTTTGTTCCAGAAGAATCAGTGATTATCTGAAAGTATATCCCTACTAGGTATGTCGAAAACTTTTTACAGAAGCAACTACTGCTAGCGTCTTCAGTTCAAAGGAGTGATATCTTTGTTCGGTTTGCGTAGTATGACGACTGAAATATCGAACCACTTTTTCTCCTTCCTCGTATTATTGCACCAACATCCCTGCTAATCCGACTTGACTGGCATCTGTATACAAAACGCTAGGTCTCTCGATATTAAATAGGGTTAAAATTAGTTTGGCCATTAAATGGCCTTTCAGCATTTGGAATAAATCTTGTTTATCCTCCGTCCAGACCCATTCCTGTCTCTTACGTAACAACGCTGTCAATGGTCTTGACTTTTCTGCAAAACCTTCCACAAATTTACGGAAATGGCTTACTAGTCCCAAGAATTGTCGAACTTGATGAATATCTTTAGGGGCTGGAAATTTCTCGATAGATTCTATCTTCTGGTCCCTAGGTCCAATCGTTTTGCCTCGAATTTTATACCCCAAAAAGCTTATTTCAGTTTTTAAAAATTCGCACTTGTCGACGTCCAGAGTAAGTTTATATTTCTCAAATATAGACAGAACTTCCGTGAGAATTTGTAATCCTTCGCCCACCGTACGAGAGGGGATTAGCAAATCATCCAAATAAAATAAAACTTTTTTGAATCGCAAATCTGCCAAAATGTTATCAATGGCACGTTAAAAAATAAACGTAGGTGTGCCAAGTCCAACTGGCACTCTAGTATATTCGAATTTTCCCTCAGGGGTTACGAAAGCTGTAAGCCTAACAGAGAATGGTGCGATGCTAATCTTATGATATCCAGATAAGAAATCTAAAGTAGTAAAGAAGTGGCTACCAGCTAGGCGGTCCAACAAATCTTCAATTATTGTTAGGGGGTAGGGATCTCTCTCTATTATCTTATTAATGGCGCGATAGTCGACGCAAATACGCTTCTTCCCATTTTTCTTAGTAGACAATAACGTGGGGCTAGAATATGGGGATCTTTAAGATCTGCCATTATTTAGGGCCTGTGTTCAACCACCTGATCCGATTTTAGTTTGATTTCCATTTTTACATTTGTTACTGCTTTCAAATTACTT
The DNA here is from genome assembly GCA_010014905.2 of Druon quercuslanigerum. Classification (NCBI taxonomy): domain Eukaryota; kingdom Metazoa; phylum Arthropoda; class Insecta; order Hymenoptera; family Cynipidae; genus Druon; species Druon quercuslanigerum. The sequence goes on from JAAAKG020204354.1 coordinate 15,908, forward strand.
GCATCGTTCGCTAAGCATGTAGAGAAATATTTTAGAACCCCAAGTAGTTTTTATGCCTCTTGTTCAATCACGTCCCCAACTTCGATATCCAATTCCTGAAAACCTTTGATCAAACAGATTTGGGGTACCGAATAGAATTTCAAATTATCCCCGGTACGTTCGTCATTTATTTGAAGACTTTCTGTGAAATTATCTCGTATTAAAACTTCCGCCCCCGGTACACAAGTTTGCGCAATAAGCATCTCGATTTCCAAGGTTACCTCATCAATTTTGGCTTGACAAAGAACAAAGGCGTCAATAGTTATTTCTGTGCCTCCGAATACTGTAAAAATAGCTCTTTTGGGAAGCGTCTTTGGTTTTAAGCGCAGAATTTTCGCTTATGACCAGTGAACATTCGGTCCCAATATCAATGAAGGCGTTCAGCGTTTCCCCGTTTAGAACACATGATTTAAAAAATGTCCTGCCTAAATCTTTCTGCCTGATCAAAGTTTACGGTTTTTTTGTTACATTGACCCTGCGGTTTATTTGTCTCTCTAAATTCTCACTTAAAAAAAACTGATTATTCAACCTGAAAATACTGATTTTCCACATAAATTCAATACTTGACGCTTAAACGAAAGAATTTAATTTATAATCAAAAACAGTCGAATATAACAAACAACACAACTTTTCAACAAAATACAAAAATTTCTAACCAAATATTAGAATTTCCTACCAAAAAGACGAATTTTCGAGTACATTGTTTGAATAATGGATGTAATGGTAGTCCAAGTTTTATTAAAATATTTTATAGTTTTTTCGTTTCTAAAGATTGTTAACTAAATAGTAGAATTTTTTAAATAAAGAGATTATCTTTAAATTTGTAACAAATGGTTCAGTTTTTTTACCAAATTGTGGACTTTTTGAATTAAAAAGATAAAAATAAAAGTATCAGTTCAACTTTCAAAAAACAGTTACATTTTTAGTTGAATTTATTAATTTTTAGCAAGAAAAAATTAATTTTTAACTAAAACTATTTCATGAATCTTCAACAAAAAAATTACTTTGAAGAAAATAGTTTAATTTTAAACCAAGGAGTTCAATTTTTAACATAAAAAGATGATTTAAAAAAAAGGACTTTTAATAGGTGATATTTCAAAAAAAGAATTTTGATTTAATATAAACAAATAAAAGATGAATTTTCAACCAAATTTTTGAATTCTTAACTAAAACAGATTAATTTTTAATCAAACAGTAGAATTTTAATGAAGAATGGATTTAATTTTCAAGCCAAAAATATGATTTTTTTATAAAATTGTTCAATTTTCAACAAATTAATTAAATTTTCAGTTAAAAAATTAATTTTTAGCAAAAAAATTAGATTCGTCTTTTTTTGTTATATCCAACTCTGAGAGATTCATAATTTCAGTATCTCTCAGAGTTGGATATAACAAAAAAGACAAATCTTCAACATAATACTTGAATCCTTAACATAAACAAATTAATTTTCAACCAAAAAGTTTCATTTTTAATCAAAGATGGAGTTGGTTAATTTTAATCAAGCGGAATTAATTTTTAATGCGAAAAGAATTTTCTACAAAACATTTTAATTCTGAACTAAATAGTTGAATTTGATATCCAAGCGAAGAATTTTCAAACCAAAAAGTCGATTTCTCTACAAAACAGTTAAATTATTAACAAGACAGTTTAACACTCACTTAAAAAACAACTTTGAGCAAAAAAAAAAAAAAAACAGTTGAGTTTTTAATAAAATAGTTCAATATTCAGTATAAAGAAATTAAATTCTAGAAATTTTTTTTTTTACTAAAATGCTTGAATCCTTAATCATAAAAGATTAACTTTCAAAGAAGCAGTTTCATTGTTAACCAAAAAATTTATTTTATGCCGAATAAGGCGAAATGTCAATATAAAACAAAACTTGTCAACTAAATAATTAAATTTTTTACAAAATTGTTTGATTTTTAAGCCACGAATACGATTTTTTTTACAAAAAGGTTGATCTTTCAACCCGGAAATGTGATTTTTTAAGGAAAATCTTAATTTTCAAGTGGAGAAAATTTATTGTTAACCAGCCAAAAGCCATTTTTAACCAAAAGTGATTAAATTTCTACTGAAAGATATTATATATTTTTAACCCAAGAAATGAAATAGTCAACAAATTAGTTGAATTTTCAATTTAGCAAAAATATTATTAGTGAAAATGAAAAAAGTTTTTCATAAAATTGTTAAAGTTTTAACAAAGTAATTCAATTTTGAATCAAATGATGAAATTTTTTAATAAAAAGAAGGAATTTGTAACGAAACATGAACAACAATTAAAACAAATATTGAAGATCATTTTTGATTCTCGACTAATTTGATGAAACTATACATAAAAATTTGTGGCACTATTTACACTATTTGTTATCTCTAAAGTGAGTCTAAAATTTTTCTGAATTATTAATTTGCAAACAGAAATTTAATTTTTAAAATTTTTTATTAGAATTTTTTTAATGAAGACTTTATGAATGAATCGAGGAAGAAACTTTCTCCCAAAATAAACAGCTTCTTACACGTGCTACGCGTGGTGCGTTATTTTCGGATCTTCTTTCAGAAAGAGTGAATCTCCCAAGAATGTACAACCGTTGTCGTAAAAACGGATTAATAGGCCAACCCAAAGATATTTCTATCTCCGGATATTTTTAATAATTTTTTTCAAGCAGAAAATCAATAGAAATTTTTTCCCCGAATGCAAAATACTTATACGTGGTAAATACAACAAGCAAAATATTTATTGATTTTCGATTCTGCACATGAGTCACTTTTTTTTCGCAAAAAAATTCACGAATTTAGGGCTACTTGAATATTCAGGTAAATTATGACAAAATTAGCTAACATTTTCCTTAAATAGTTGGGAACACATTGAGATAAGTTTCTTTATTTGCAAAATGCCGTACCTTTTTCGAAAAAACTAAAAAAGTTATTTTTTCAAAAATGCCGACTCGAAGTTTAGATAAGACAAAATAAATAAATAATTTTTAGTTGAAGAAAAATTTCAAACAAAAATGGAACAAGTTTACGACGAAATAGTTGAATTTGTAACCAAAGAGGTGAGTTTTAAAACTAAAATGATGAATCTTCAATCAAAAACTGCATTTTTAACAAAAGACTGAACATTTAAACCATTTAGTTGAATTTAAATTTAAAAAGTAAAAATTGAATTTTTAACTAAAAAGACTAATTTTTACCGAAATAGTTAAATTTTTAACTAGGCTAAATTGGCTAAATTTTCAGTTAAATAAATAATTTTTTGCAGCCAAAAGAGCGAATTTTCAACGAAAAATGAAACAAATTTGTATCTTAAAAAAATAACATTTTCACCGAATAGTTAAATTTTAAGGTAAAAAAGTAACAGTTTCAACCAAAAAACGAATTTTCCATAAAATAGGTTCATGTTTAACAAAATTAAAATAAAATCTAATTTTTTTCTTAAATAGTTAAGTTTGTAATAAGATAGATGAATTTTCAAATGGAAAAGTTAAATTTTTAGTTAAAAAACTAATTTTGAACTAAAGATTGAAATTTTTAAGAAACTAGTTAATTTTTTAACCGAAGTCATAAATTTTCAGCGCTAATGATGAATTGTTAACCAGAATAGTTAAATTTTTTTATTAAAAAGAATAATTTTCAACGAAAAATGAAAGTAGTTTTTAACAAAATTCTTAATCAAAGATATTACTTTTCAACAAACAGTTGAATTTTCAGCTAAAAATAGAATAGTACAATTGACAGTTAAAAAAAAAATTCTTTTCAACATCCGAAAAAACTAATGTTCACTAAATTAGTTAAATTTGTAACAACAAAAACTTAACCTTGAATTATAATAGTTAAATTTTCACTTAAAAAAACGCCTTTTCCAGAAAAAAACGAATTTTGAGACGAATTAAAAAAATTACATGGATTTTTATCCAAAAAAGATACAATTTTAACAAAACATTTGAATTTTTATCTAAATAAGTTACATTTTCAACGAAAAAACGCAATTTCGATCAAATAGGTTAATGTATAACCAAATAAAATAAATTATAAACTGAAATTGTGAATTTATAATAAAAAACATGATTTTTCAACGCAGAGTTGAATTTTCAACCAAAAATATAAATTTTCAACCAAATAGTTAAATTTTCAATAATAAAAGATCAATTTTCAACTCAAAAAAAATTTAATTTTTCGCTAAAATTTTTAAGTTTGCAATAAGATAGATACATTTTCAAATAGAATAGTTAAATTTTTAAATTAAAAAAAAAATTTTTAACAAAAATTAAACAAATTTTTAACAAAATATTTAATGAAAGATATTACTTTTCAACGAACAGTTGAATTTTCAGCTAAAAATATCCATTTTCAACGTAAAATAGAATAGTACAATTTTCAGTTTAAAAAAATTCGTTTTCAACGACGAAAAAAACTAATTTTTACTAAATAAGTTAAATTTGTAACAACAACAAATTAATCTTCAAATACAATAGTTAAATTTTCCGTTAAAAAAAGACTTTTTCTGAAAAAAAACGAATTTTCAGACGAATTAAAAAAATTACATGGATTTTTATCTAAAAAAGATACAATTTTAACGAAATAGTTGAATTTTTACATTAAAATATAAATGGTTAACTAGCATGGATTAGTTGAATTTACATTTAAAAAGTTGAATCTTCAGGCAAAAATCTAATAGTTGGTATTTCTTTAAAAATATTTTAATTTTTAATAAAAAATAAAAATGGATTTTTTAAGTAAAAAGACTAATTAAATTAAACAAATTTTTATCTTTACTATTTTTACCAAATATTTGGGTTTTAAGGTAAAAAAGTAACAGTTTCAACCAAAAAACGAATTTTCCATAAAATAGGTTCATGCTTAACCAAAAAAATAAAATTCAAGCTAAAGTTGTGTATTTTTAATAAAAAGTATGATGTTTCAACGAATAATTGAGTTTTCAACTAAAAATATCAATTTTTAACCAAATAGTTAAATTTTCAATAATAAAAGGTTAATTTTCAAATAAAAAAAAACAATCTAATTTTTCGCTAAAATAGTTTAGTTTTTAATAATAGATAAATAGTTAAATTTTTAGTTAAGAAACAAATTTTTTAACCGAAGTTATAAATTTTCAACACTAATGATGAATTGTTATCCAGAATAGTTAAATTTTTAAATTAAAAAAAAGTAATTTTCAACGAAAAATAAAATGAAGTTTTAACAAAATTCTTAATCATTGATATTACTTTTCAACGAACAATTGAATTTTTAGCTAAAAATATCAATTTTGAACCAAAAATAGAATTCTACAATTTTCAGTTTAAAAAAATTCATTTTCAACGAAGAAAAAAACTAATTTTCTCTAAATTAGTTAAATTTGTAACAACAAAAAATTAATCTCGGTATAGAATAGTTAAATTTTCAGTTAAAAAACGGCTTTTTCAGAAAAAAAGAATTTTGAGACGAATTGCTAAAATTAAAAAAATTGTTCAATTTTTATCTAAATAAGTTACATTTTCAATGAAAAAACGAAATTTTCATCAAATAGGTTCATGTACAGCCAAAGAAATTAAATTAATACTGAAATTGTGAATTTATAATGAAAAATATGATTTTTCAACGAATAGTTGAATTTAGAAGCTAAGAATTTTAGTTTTCAACCAAATAGTTGAATTTTCACATAAAAATATAAATTGTCAACTAGCACGTAATAGTAGAATTTTCAGTTAAAAAATTCATTTTCAGCTAAAAAAAAATTCACTAAAACAGTTAAATTTGTAACCAAGTAGATGAATTTTTAACTAGCATAGTTAAATTATCAACCAAAGAAATGAATCTTCAATACAAAGATTAATTTTTAACAAATTAGTCCGACTTTCAACGAAGCAGTTGGATTTTTACACAAAAACCTGATTTTTTAACTAAAGAGTTGCACTTTCAAAAAAACTATTAAATTTTCAATAAAATATTATCATTTTAATATTGTTCAGAGCAAGTTCCTCTTAGAATAGAGTTAGAAAGTCGCGAGTCCTTATAAATTTTTCAACTTTATTTCAACTTTCTGATTAAAACGAGGCAATCATCAAATAAACTTAACAAAAATAGTTTTTAAAACAATGTATTATTATTTATAACAATAACTTTTATAATAATGGTAGAAAGCTACGGTTGTTTTATGCAAATTTACACTTTTTGTCCACTTTTTAATGAGAGTAAGGTAATAATTAGCTTTAAGTTAACAAACATAATTGTTTAAACAATTAATTATTATTTTAACTATTATTCTTTGCAAATAATGCGAGTATATTGCCGTTTATTTCCTAAATTTCCAACTTTTTTCAGTTTTACACTTGTATTGAGATAGTAATTCATTAAGTTTAACAAAAACAATTGTATAAAAATTTTATCATTATTATTATTATTATTATTATTAATAAGTATCTTCTCTAAGAGAAATTCCTAAAAGTTGCGCTTTTTCTGAAATTTTCAACTTTTTCAGCATTTTACTTAAATAGAGATGACAACCAACCATTGTTATAAAAAAATGGTTTCAACAATTTGTTATTGTTTATAAATATCTTTTAGGAAAGCTCTAGAAAGTTGAGTTTTTTTTAAATATCCAGTTCATCGTCAATCTTTCAGACAAAATAGAATAACAATTAATGCAAATTGATAAAGTATTTGTTTACAGAATTTATTATTGTTTATAATTATCTTCACCTATTTCTTGGAGTAATGGTAGCAAGGTGCGACTTTTTTGGAAATTTTTCACTTTTTGACTACTTTTCAATTATAGTGAGGTTAATTAGAGGATGATAATTCAAATGAACAAAAATAATTGTATAAAAATGTATTATTATTATTATTATTATTATTATTATTATTATTATCATTAATAATAAGTATCTCCTCTTAGAGAAATGCTAAAAAGTTGCGTTTTTTCTGAAATTTTCAACTTTTTCAGTTTTTACTTAAATTGAGATAACAGCCAAACATTGTTATAAAAAAAATTATTTCAACAATTTGTTATTGTTGATAGATATCTTCTCTTAGGAAAACTCTAGAAAGTTGAGTTTTTTTAAATGTCCAATTCATCGTCAATCTTTCAGACCAATTATAATAATATTTAATGCAAATTGATAAAGTATTTGTTTACAGAATTTATTATTGTTTATAATTATCACCACCCATTTCTTGGACTAATGGTAGCAAGGTGCGACTTTTTTGGAAATTTTTCACTTTTTGACTACTTTTCAATTATAGTGAGGTTAATTAGA
>JAAAKG020204365.1:0-48656 GCA_010014905.2 Druon quercuslanigerum
TTCTATGTACCTTTACCGAGGTTCTGGTGGTTCGGAACCCACCTTAAGCTGTAGGTCCCCCCATCGTGCACTTGACTACAACGAAGTCCGTCAATGATGGGGTAAAAACCAGGCTTTGTCCAATATGTCGTTGGCACAAAGCTCTCATCAGAAGATCACTTGATTGCATTATATAAATGCGTCCGTGACTGATGATATAAACCGGGACAGAACCGGGGTCAGAATTTTTCCGTTTATCAATACATTTTATAATAAAAGTTCTAAAATATATTCATCTAACGCCCCCCCCCCCCATTTTTGTCTGCGTTCGTCCCTGTTAGAAGTTCCAACCAATATTGTAACTTTACCACTTTTAGACTGACAATATAGCAAGGCGTTGTAGAAGTACAGTTTCTGATTGTAAATCTGTGCCTTTCAGATTAGGTAATAAATGGACCTACTTTCAGAGTATTGAGTTTTTGGACGCTGCACAGTGGTCCGAGATCCCAAATTCTTGGCCAAAACCTCAAAAATGAAAGTTCCCGCGCGAGCTAAAACTTAATATTTTCTCATTTAGATGGTCCTGGAGCAACTAAAAATGGCTGCTGTAGCCCATGATTAGGTTTTGTTTCGTGTCGGTACAGTCGCAAACTTGACGCTTGTCAAAAATCGTGCGTTTTACTCCTTTTTATTTTGTATCAAAAATTGGAGTGCAACAAAATTTTAATCCGGGAATCGTGGTCAATCGTAATTGAGTGACATGGAACAACCCCCTGAAGGTGTGTATGATTATTTTATTGTTACTGTAAGAGTTTAACTTTAATTTGTTCAGTAACGACGTATAACCTGACATTGGTAGAGTTTAAAAAATATTCCAGGAGATACCACTCTGGCATTAACAGATTTTTAAGTGGAAAAGTATTATTAATAAGATCCCGCAAGAGCCATTTCCCAATTCTTCCCTATTCGACTGAAAAACGGGTTTTTAAGGCTCCAAAATCGCCGAAAATGCCATTTTGCCAATAGGACAAATCACTGAGGAAGCCCAGGAATCAAGGAACAAAGACGTCCGCAATTATCGAGAAAATTTCACGCGTAAATGTTCTCGAGTGAAAACAATTGAAGACATTTTTTGTCGAATATTAGCAACTTCCTATCCCCTCATTTCAAGCATGCGAAAGTCTGCACCAAAAAGAAGGAAAAGTCTCTTTCCAGAGGCAATTGAACTTTTGTCTTACGAAAGATTTGATTTAGATGAATTAGGAGATGTTGATGAGGATTTAGGCGATACTGATTCCGATACTTTTGCCGATAATGACGATTGTTCCGAAAGTGATTAATTACTAAGTTAAATTTAAGGTTTCCTTACAGTCTGTATCATTTAAAATAAATCATATTATGTGAAAACTGTAAATAAACATATATACGTTTACTTTCATTACCTACAAAACACAAATACACAATCCTTCCTATTTAATACAATATTTTTTAACTTTTAGTCGAATAAATCGATTTTTAGACCCATTCGCCCATTTTAAATAATGACAATTATAAAGTTTTAAAGTAACGGAGAATAATATAAAAATGGTAAAATTAAAATTATGTGTGAAGAGAGCGTGTTTCAGAACGGTATAAATTATGGAATAATTTATTTGCAGAATTGATCAAAAATATTAAACAAGAATTTTCTTATTTAAAAAACTGCTTTCTGCTGTATTCCTAATTTGAGCGAGAAATTTACAATTTCTAGTCAAATTACCATTATTCACATTTCGCATGCAGATGCTAAAGTTACCATGTTGAATAAAAATACGAATATTTTTGCTTAAAATACCGTCACCTAAGATTCATAATGCATTTGTAATTTTATAGAATCTGCCTGGAAACTTATATAACCTAAAAGTTGAATTCCATACTGAAAGTGGATATTCGTTATTGTCAGTGAAAACGTTACTTCGGGAGTAAGTCATAATCGGACATACTCAGAAAGTGGTAAAATTACCAGAAATTTTTTTACAGTTTATTTTTTAAAATGATCCTATTTTTTGAATTTTGGTCTAATTGAAAAATTTGCAGAGAATAGTTTCAAAGTATATCTGGTAGAAATTTGGATTGATATTTCCTAATCTATGAAAACAATTTATTTCCCATTTCTTAAACATTTCCAAACTATTAAAAAGCATATAACTTTTTTATCGAAATTAAAATATTTAATAAAAATTTTTAAAATCTTAAAAAGAACTTTGTTTCAAATTTTGAAAAAGTTCTAACTTTTTAAATTATGTTCTGATATAAAAATTTAACAAAGGTAGTTTTTAAATATATTTCATATCTAGTGAAAACTTTGAATGAAATTTCCTTGTCTACCAGAAAAATATTTTTTTCTATTGTTTGAAAATTTTCAAAATCATTTAATATTCACAAAAATTGAACATTTTATTTGGATAATTTGCAAGTCTTCTACTCATCTATAACAAATTTTGACAAAAGTTTTTAAAAATTTCTAAAAAATTCAAATTTTTAAAATGCTCTAAATTTTTTCATTTTGGTTGGAAATACCTGGTTAACATATTAAACCTTCATTTTAGAACCCTTAAAAATGGTATTAAAGGCTGATTTGTTTAGACAAATCGTAAAAACTAAAAAATTTATTAGACAAATCGAAAAAACGTAAAAATCCTTTAAAAACCAGAGATCGACAATTTGGACGATTACATTACACTCTCATGAAAGAGAATTATAAAAATATATTTAAGAACTCGTAGTTACGATTTAGCTACAAATTCTTGTAATCCTAATCATAATATAAATAATCATAATAGAAAATTTTTATTTTCTTGGAACAGAATCATTTTTTTTCCAATAAAACATTTTTTATTTTCATTCATAATCTTCATGTCTCGGAAGAAGGATTTTATTTTTGAAAAAAATGTAAATTTTGTTATTCAGTCTCTTTTCAAATCCGATTTTGATAACCTGTACAATTTTTTATCTCAAAATTCTTAGTCGACTTTTTCGGGATTAGCTCAGTTTTTGCATCCAACTTTATTTACCCGCATTCGTCAACCTTTTTTGGCTTTAATTCTGCAATACTTCGGCTCATAAGGAAACATTTGTTTTATCTTTAAATAGTCATTTTGATGTTACAGAATGTTTTTTCGCTCTTTTGATATTATTCTGTTTTATTTTCTCCATCTGTTAAATTCCTCGAAGGCCAGCTCATATTTACCTTTAAGTTTTTGGGGTTCTAAATATTGCTTTGCTTCTTTCACTTCTTCATTTATATTGATAAGTTGGATTTTGTTTCCTTGTAAAAAACGTCAGATTAAAAAGTGTCGCTTTGCATTCACAAGATGTTATCTGAAAATCTGCTTTGCGGCAACATCGGATTGTGACGGAAACACAATACTTTTTAATAAGAGAGTTCGCATATAACGTTTAAATCTTTAATACGTCTGAATGCGAAGTGGCAGATTTCGCGTTCAATGCGTGATAATGCGAGAGTTCTAATATGTTTTAATGATACAGAATGCGATTGAATGCGAAACAGAATTTGTCCTCATGCTACTGAATGCAATTAAATGCGAAGCATTCACGAGATGTTTTCTTGAAATCTGATTTTGGACAACCTCGCATTTAAAGTGTAATACTTTTAAACACGTTTCAATCTCGCGTTTTTTGTACGGTTATTTTTCCATGATTTTGAGTGTACGAAGATTTACATTTATAACACTTTGCGACGTAATTCTGATAATTGAAGGTTTCACGGATTCTATTGTTGCTCCTATGGTTATAGATGGAAAACATGTGTTTGACATGTGATCGGTAATTTCGTATGGCGCGAGATTTGAAAGTTCGTTCTGAAGTAAAGTTGTATATATGTATTCAGTAAATTGACGCAATACAGTGTGCCTTATTCAGTGGCAATTTGTGGAACTAATTAACTGACTGTACGGTGACGTTTGGAACTAATTAACTGCCTCTGTCTGGATTTTCTGGGAGTATAATAGACTCATAAGGGGCTGTCCATAAATTACGTAACGCGTTTTTCTTTTGTTTATATCGTTGTATCCCTTTTGGCTGAGAGGAAATTTCATTCTTGTCTTTATTTAAACAAAAGAAAAACGCGTGACGTAATTTATGGACAGCCCCTAACATAGTGGTTTCGAATAAAATTAATGTTTTAAAATGAAACATTAATTCTATTTTTTTGGATTAAAAATTGATCTTTTTTAGTTAAAGAGTTTAACTATTAGGTTAAGAATGTATGTAATTTATAGAAAATTCATCTTTTTGGCAGAAAGTCAATCTTTTCGGTTGAAAATTCGTGCTTTTTGGTAGAAAATTCAACTATTTTGTTAAAAAATCAAATGTTTCGTAAAAACCTCCTCTTTTTGCTTTAAAAATTAAACATTTTAGATTAATTTTTTGATTTATTGCAAAATCTTTATTAATAAGAAATTCAAATTTTGTTCAAAATTTGTTTTTGATATGAAAATTTATCTCTTTTATTAGAAATCTCATCTTTTTTGGTTAAAAGTGCAACAAATTCGTAGAAAGTTGAACCACTTTGTTAATTCATAAGAAACAGTACGAGTTTACAAAAAAACTTCCGCATAAGCCGTAATAAGTTGTTTTTGGATAAGCCCTAAATAAATTCTCAAAAAATTGGAGGCAGCAAAAATTACGTAAGAAAGGGAGAGGGGAGGGTTCAAACAAACGACCCTGAAAAATAAGGGTACCTGATTCAAAACTTGAAAAAAAAAGAAACTTTACGTAACTTATGCACGGCCTCTTGTAAAATACGTAGAGTATGTATTTTCAAAATTTATTTGCGTTCTAGGTAAATAAATATCTCAGCATGTGCAAATATTTGAGATTCTTTTCACCATGTGCCGAGACGGAAATCTCATGATATGTATGTAAAAAAGCAACCTCGGGCAAGAAGTGAAGTGTTAGTCCAAGACGACAGTAGAGTGCGAACTCAAACGTGGGTAGATTCTATAGTCTATTCTATACGATTCTTTTCTGTCAAATAAATGTCCTGTTAATGTGAAAATTCCACACAAAGAATAAAAAGAAACACTTCAGGGAAACACGATAAGAATACACAATAAGCTTTCATAAATGCGTAGTTTGGAAGTGTCTCGGCAGAAATGAACAAAATTTTTTTGTATATATACGAAATAAAAAAATCAAATACATAGCTATCAGTGCTTTAAGAGTATTTATTTCCAAAGTTATAAAAAAATTATTTTCCGATAATTCTTGCAAAAATTTAAAAAGATTTTTATTAAACTCCAGTTGTGACATATAAAAAATTCAAACAAATAGTTGAAGTTTCAAACAAAAAACTGAATACCCAACAAAAAATATGTATAAATTATTTTTTTTAAACAGTTAAATTCTTAATAAAAAGAATTTTCAAGAAAAAAATGAAATTCTCAACCAAACATATGAATTTTTAACCGAATAGTTAAATCACCAACCAAGAATATTTTTATTTGAAACGAAACAGTTGCTAGTTTAATAAAAAAGATGAAATTTCTACCACTAGAAATGAATGTTCAAATCAAAGAGAGAAACTATGAAGAAAATTGTCGAATTTTCATCCGAAACCATTTTTCAGTCAAAAAATAATAAAAATCTTAAGCAAATTATAATTTTATAGAAAAAATAATTTTGAAAACAAAATATAAATTACAAAGACCAGTTTTTTCTATTTTTCTTTGCTTATTTGGTTCAAGGGTATATAAATATAATGTTTCTAGATTTCTCAAGAAATTCATAAAGATTTTTGAAGATTTCAGATAAGTAAAAAAAATATCTAGAAAATTCTGAGCATTGCTTGGAAAACAAATTGGACACTTTTTCGGAAATGTTTCAAAATTTTAAAATATTTTTATTCTCTTTGACACTCCAAAGTTTAAAACTTTGTAGACTTTTGGACATTCTCTTAAAATTACTTTGATTTTAAAATATTAAAAAATTTGAATTTTGTTTTAAGTTTTTTTTTTATATTTCCAAACACTCTCCTAAAATAAATTTTTTAAAATAATATATCATTTAAAATTTTTCCCGAAATCTTAAGAAATTTATATGTTTATTTCAGTTTGACCAAGAAAGTCTATTTAAATATTTATTTATTTTCTTTCTGTTCTATGGAGAGCTTAAGCTCATTTGCTAATTGTCGTAAATGTATCAACTGTCCACAGAATTTTTCTCTACTCTCCTAATCAGGAAATGAGTTTCTCCCGTTCAATATCCCAGTTACACCCAGGATATCCCTTATTTATAAGGGTATAAGGCTAATGCAAGGAATCAATTTTCCTTGTCAATCATTCTTTGTTTGAAGAAAGCAAAAACCGTTTTATCATTGTATAGCTCTTTTAGAGTATTATTGTTGTAAGCAATACAAATATTATACTTATGTCTATTTTTCTTATTGATTGTCTTGTATGATTGATCAATAAAACTTTTTTTCTCACATTTTTAGAGTAAAAATGTATATGTGTACTTTGTTGTTGTTGTAGGTACTTCGAAGACAATGGCGATGGAAGAATCTACCTTCCCTCGTTTGATAGTACCTGCTTCCCACACGGCACTGTCTGGCGACTTGACAGTTATTATTTTAGATTTCCCATCAACAAATCCTATGCAAACACAAGAGGAATTAACAACAACACCAACGACAACAACAACAAATTCTCCCATGGATGGGGATAACGAGGATTATGAATTGACTAAAAATGAGAACACAATTCAGAGTCCTTACGTTCTAAGGTTCGTGAAATTGAATTGAATGAATACCACTTTTAATTAATGATTAATCATGAAAGAATCTTTGAAATTTTTTTGCAAAATTAGTTTGAAAAATTTCACTAGCAAAGTCACACTCTAATTGCACTCGAATTTTTAAGAAATCATAAAACTCTGTATATTGTATTCTTCGTGCAACAAAACAAGTTTTAGGATTCGTGCCAACCATTTTTTTATTATTTCTTTTTTTAAAGGTAAGCAACGTTTCAAAAACCCCATATTGTTTATAATAAAAGTTAATAATAAACGAAATAGCGGCCACATACGGAAAAGGACTCAAAGCAAATTGTTCGCTTCGAGGAATTCCAAACAAACTTCTTATCATCTTTCTATATTTTGTATCGTTTTTCGAGTATATCCAAAAACATTTTTGCAAACAATTTGTGGTGCAAAATATAAAAAAATAGTTTTTGAGTATTTCTTATAATAAACACAGTATTATCACAAGATTTGTAAAGCAAAGTGTAAAAAAATGGAAGAGGAGCTTTTTTGTAGAAAAATTCGAAAAGGAACATCTTTTTTTATTGACACAGAATGGAAAAGAAACTTTTTGCAGAATTTTTCACAAGAAAAATTTCTTCTTTTAGTCTTTTTTCCATAACCCGCATATTTTTCGAAAAAAAAAATTAATATTCGGAAAATCGGTCGCCATCTTTTTAATTTAAAATTTGGTTAACACTTTCTTTCTCAAAACCCTTAATCTTAATTAGAAGGGAAAATGTAATTATCTGAATTGATTTAATAAGAAGGATTTAGAAAAAATATAATGCTTTCTCTAAAAAATGTTTGGTGATTAGTATCGATAATTGTATTGGGGATTTTTGTTAAAACTCGTTTAAAGGAACAATTTTGCTTCTGAATTAAAAAAAAAGACGGTCTTCTTTTTGTTAATTTTAAACTTTTTAACATTTCTTCGTGGATCTTGAATACAATGCGTAATTTTTGACAGAATAAAAAGGAAAGAGTTAATTATCTTTATTATATTGAAAATTAACGGATTTTTAAACATAAAATGCTTTCTTAAAAAAAATCTGAAAAATCGGGCTAAATGAAAAACTTCCAGCCTGGGGGTATAAATAATCAAAATTTTTTATTCATTGTACTTAGTATTGAAATAAAAATCAGATTTTCCCAAGAGGTCCATTGTCAAAAAGTAAATTATTATTTTTAATACAATAATTACTATAAATTATTATTATTAATTATAACCTAATTCATTCATAGTTCTGTTTATATATAATATATTTATTAATAACATTTAATATTATTAATTACATTAATAATTAGTTTTTCCCATATAATCGTATTTTTCCGCTCTTATTTATCTTGTTTCTATGTTTCTCAAAAATGGATATATGTGAAAAAAATTAAGCTCTAGCGTAACAAGTTTTATTTTGCGTATCTTAATCGCAGTTATCACTTTCTCAGAGAATACAATACCTTATAGAGCCGTGGCTTCAATAGTTTGTTTTGTAAGTTAAGAGAATTACAGGCGCTGGCACAAGATTACAAGGCTAACCCTAAAATAACACATTTTATGGTAATAATTCGAATATTGAAACTAATTCCAGTTTATAATTTTTGTTAGTTAAATTGAGTTTTTAAGTTGAGCTAAGTATTGACAACTTGAATGCACTCTTTTACATCACTACAAAAGGTCGGGGCCCGGTCGATATTACACATATCGAATCTATACATGGCATGAACTCTATACATTAAGCGTCAATGTTAAGTCTCCACATTTAAGTCTACACATGCAAGTCTCGACGATTAACTCTACAACTTTTTATGAACGAATTTTTTAGAACTGTACACATTAACTGTGCACATTGAAGTCTCCACGCAAAAACCCTGCACATTTAACTCTACACACTAAACTCGAAAATTGGAAATGTCGAACATTAAAGTCTATACAAATAAACTCTTCACGTTAAATACTGTCAAGATGCAAATTGTCCTGACAAAAAGGCCTAAAAATTAAACTGAGCACATTAATGTCTACGCATTAAACTCTACACGCAAAAACCCTGAACATTTAACTCTACACTTTCAAATCTACACGCTATTATATCTACACATGGAACCCTGCACATTTTAGGCTGAAGTCTAATATTAATAAGTGGCTAAACATCTTTTGTAATTAGAATTGTGTTGAATTACTTGGAGAATGGAAATTTTTGTAAGTGGCAAAAAAAGCCTTAGGGCATGAAGTACTTAAAACGTATCTGCATGAAGGATTCAGAAACATATAATACAGTTTAAAAAGCCTAAGGTATACTTCCCAAAGTTCTGACGATATGAAACCCAGGATCCAGATGATAAAAACACATCCTTTTCGGTGTAGTCTGATTTTAGGGCAACATAGATCAATCAACTTGGGGAACGCAAAGCTGATGCAACGCTGTGTTAGCTCTATTTTTTAAACAATTCAACTTCTTGTCTTCCTTAGGATATACTTGTTGTTAAAAATAACAATAATGGTTAGTCCTCTTTGTGACTAATTAAATATAAATTTGAGTTGCCAATCGGATCCAATCAATAATTCTCAAATAAGACAATAAATACAATATTAATAAATAAATAATTAATAAATAATTAATTAAAAATAATTTATATATAAATACAATAATACAATAATAATAAGACTCCAATAATACACAGCGAGACCAATTTTAAATTCAAAAAACGAAATTTCAGGCATGAAGCCAATTATTATTCTGAAAAATTTTGAGTGCGACAGGGAAATTTGAATCATCTCTCGCACGCGAGGTTACAAGACTATCCGCCGCACTGGTCATTGGTGCCCGCAGCAGCAACCGTTGACAAACAGGTTCAAATTTTCTTGTTGCACTCGATATTTTGGGAAACATTAATCGATTTTAATAGTTCTCTTAAATTTCATTTTCGGATATTGAAGCGTACATGCTCGAGAATATTAAAGTCCTGAAACGAATCTACTCTAAATGGCCCCGCAAAAGTTTTGTTTAATTAGAGTCTAGTGCGCGCGACTGTTAGTTCTCGCATGCACCTCGCACTATGTGCTCGATCTTTTTAGTTGACCCACATTTTTGCGCAAGCCCTTTAAAGTTAAAGATCAAAGCATCGAAAACTGTCATTTTGTAATAATAAATTAACTTTTGTTAAAGCCCCTTCGGCTTTAACGAAAACATTCTCATGACGTATCTCATGCTTCGTATTTCATTTGGACGAAAATGCGAACTTTTCTACATTATTTCAACTCTGATATAACAAATGTATATTATATTTATTTCTTCCCCTCGGTTAGGTTCTCCGCTTATTCATATATTGCAAAATAATGTGCAAATTTTATTTTTCATAATTATTTTCATATTTGTTTCTTATTTTGCATTAAATTTAATTCTTAGCCAGCATTAGTATTGGAACAAAAGTATTTTTACTGTATTCTTTTTATCATTAAAATAATGCGCAATCTATCACAATAAAAATTATTAGTAAACATTTCACTATAAATTGTGTCGTTTTTCCATAAATTTAGTTTGTATATATTCAATGTAGATATAATTTAGGAAATTAAATAAAATATTACTGTATCTTGAGTCCTACTTCCAAAAAGTTATTGTTTTACTTTTAATATATTTTTGTAATTAGAGTTTATAACAAACTTTTATATATTTTTTGGTTAAGCTACTTTTGTCTTTCAATTCTGTTCATCTCTTGTGTTATTTTTCCAAGAAATTACTGTTTAAATTTTTATCTTATTTTTTACGATTGAAAGGAACTCTCGTGGCTTGTTTTCATATCATGCGTTGTTTGGCTTAACATGTTCATTTTGTTTGGTTATTTTAAGCTTTGAAACAACTATAACTCTCATAATTTTCTTTTTATCAAAAAAAGTCATAAGAATAAATTGTTCGAGTTTACGACTACTATAAATAATTTTTGTCAAACTAGAAAAGATAAATCTGGTTGCAAAAGGTATCAGGGTAACCATCATCGAATATGCAACGATTATTAGTGCCATTTTTCGTGACCAATTTCATAATTAAAGTACAGTGAACCGAAATATTTTTTAAGAAGTCGTGGTTTTCTATCCAATTAATTCATACAAATCTTTCAAAGCAATTTTTAAGTTCAGCAGGCCAACATGCATTGAAAAAATAAAGGGTCACTGAATGTGAATTTTTTTTAATTTTTACTTGGTACGCTAGTGTCGTATGCCTATAACATATGACATATCAAATATGTTGAACGTGTACAATTTAATGTGCACGGTTTCAATGTGTAGACTTATCAGATAACGAAATTTTCAATTTAAAAAAATTAATGTGCAGAGTTATTATGTGTAGATTTTAATGTGTAGACTTTAATATGTAGACTTTGTCGAATTACTATTTAATGTGTAAACTTTTCACGTGGTGATTTAAATGTGTAGACTTTAATGTGTAGACTTTCACGTGGTGAGAAGAATATGTAGACTTCATGTATACACTCTCATGTGGTGAACTAAATGTGTAGAGTTGACCACCTTCATTTAATGTCTACACGCAATGTGTAGAGTTGTACAATGTGTATATTCGATATGTGTTTATAATTTATTTTATTTAACTTACAATAATAAATTAATAATTTGATAATATTTTCAACTTTAAATAGAAGATTACAGTTTTCTCATACCTGTATTATCTATTTTTACTCTATAAGTTGCACATTCGTGTAAACCTTAATTTATCGCAGTTTTTAATTAAGGGAAGGACCGATGCATTGTAATTTAAAGAATAAAACTTTTCCAGCCCCTCAGAAATTCAATTAGGTGCTGACAAGGAGCCGTCTATAATTTACGTTACCAATTATACGGAGGAGGTGGGGCAACGCTTAAAGCTTTGGTTATAAAATGTTGTTAGTTTATTAAAAATTTAACTATTTTTTCTACAAATTATCTTTTTTGGTTAGAAAAAAAGCTGCGTGGTTGAAAGTTGAGCTACTTTATTAAAAATTAATTTTTTTGTTGTAGATTTATCCCTTTGGTTCAAAATTTAACTATTCCATTTTTAGAAAATTAATCTTCTATTTTTAAAAATCTTCTTTTAAGTTGAACTCTTTTGTGGCAAACTAATATTTTTTTTATATTTATCATTTTATTTTAAAATTCATCTCTTTTGTTGAAAATGTAACTATTTTGTTAAAGATTCGTGGTTTTATATGAGAAATTTTGAAAGTAAAAATGTAACTATACCATTTTCCATTGAAAATAAACTATATTGTTAAAAAATTAATATTTTAGGTTTAAAATTAACTATTTGGTTAAAAATTAGTTTATTGTTTAAACAATCATATTTATGGGTTATACAACTTTTATGTAGATAATTCGCCTTTTGGGCTTTAAAATTCAACACTTTTGTTGAAAGTTGATGTATTTTGTTAAAAATTTATGTTTTTTGTCAGAAGCCCTTGCAGAAAACTAATTTAGTTTCATGAAAATTTACTATATATTTCGGTTTTAAATCTTATGAATTTAAAGTGTTTTATGTCGAATTTAATATGATATGCACATTCATTTTTTGTTTGAAGAATTATGTATTTCGTTATTAACCTATTCTCGTAAAAAATCACCTTCTTTTCTATGTTTTGATAGTGTTTTGGATTCCGTTACTTTTCTGGGGGGAAAGGCGGGAACTAGTCAAAAATTGGTAACGTTGCTTATGGACGACCCCTAAATGCTGAGAATAAAATTTATTCTTGAGATGCACTGTAAACTTATTATTCACATATTATGATGCATAATATCATTTGTCATCGCAATATTTGTATAGAAATTAATAAAAATATTTTTAGTCACGTTCGGCGATGTTGAATAATTTTTTTAAAAATAAATAATAAGTTGGGCGCCAGATCCATTTAGATAAACCAGATTTAAACTTTAATGAAATAACAAGAAAAATCGAAATAAAATATTAATAATTAACAGCGGCTAAACAATAGACTAACTCAGTTTTAAAAACAATGGTAGAGGGGGTGATTCAATGTTCAAGGCTACCTAAACTTAAAAAAAACACGATACTGAAATTTATAGTCATCAACAAGTTATAACAGTACTGACAAGTTTATTATATTTTCGAACACAATATTATAAAAATCACATAAAATAAAGGATATATTTATAATAATTAACCGATTAAAAATATTAGCAGGCAAACAAAATGATTCAATTTCTAAATAACTAAAATCTAAACTAGGGTTAGACTCTTTTGTCCGGTATTCCAGGATTGTTTATTTAGAGTTAATGACATCAGCAGCAAAAATTGGGTTGGTCAACAGAATAAATGGGCAATACAATAGATGAAGTCATATATACTCAAGGAATTCAAAATAGAAATAAAATTTGGGACAAGGTCAAAATAAGCAATGGGTAATATAAGTAACCTTTACATTAAATAATTCACAAAGGAAATAAATGTTGGAAGCGGTCCATATAATGTGTAGGGAAAATTGTTCAAAACTAAATGGAAAAGAGACAAACAAAAATAAAAATATCACACAAAATCAATAAATCGAAGATATTAATGAAGTAAAGGAAAAGTCCAATTATTGCACCCAAAATAAAATAATCAATTAAAGAATTATTCCAAAAAAAGGGCTACAATTCAAGGGAATATATCCCCCAATGAACTTACAAAGTAATCTCCGCACCAAATTTTACAGCGTCACATATTTTATTATCCGCGAGACAAATATAAGATTTATAATTAATAATTATTAGCATTGGCTTGCGTTTGCGGAAACTCCAAATTGGAAAGCTTGGGATCAGTTGCGGTGCCAGGACCAATCAATTAAACTTTTCTAACATATTTTCAATTATACATGAATTAAGATGATATTAGAGTCACTGAGTTCTATATGAGGGGCCAGCCATTTTCTACGTTGATAGCTATTATTGGGGGAGGGGGTCAAAAGTCCATGATTGTTCACCTGCACCTGCGGATTTCTTTTAATAAAAAACAGGATAAAATAGAAAAGTTGCACTATTTTTTTGCATTCCTTGTATCGCTAAGCTTTTAATATCAAGAAAAGCCAAATATTCAGACAATTCGCCGCTCCTTTTAGCTTCCTTGCTTTTGAATACCACCAATATCCTATTTTTAAGTTACAAAAGTTTTGTTTATGTATTTGATTAATATTAATGTTAAAGTGCGTAACGGATTATAGGCGCTCTCGAAGACCCCCCCCCCCCCCACCCTGTAACAAAACGTAACAAATTGTTTCTCCTCCGTCCCCACTTCTCTTACTGAAATGTTTTTCTAGTTATTGCTAGTAGAATTAAACAGGGTGCCCGAGAACTTCATTTTCCAAATTTCCTGATTTATACTTAACTAGAACCAGCATTTTTATATTGTAATACCTTTTGCATAGAATCTTTCACAATAGGAATAAAACAGTATTTCAGATGCAAATGTAGAGTTTTCAAAATTATTAACCTTTTTATTAATTTCTTAGCCTTTCTAGTTAGCATTTCAACAAAATGCTTGCATTTTCGAAAAAATAATTCAATTTTTAACATAATAGTTGAACTTTCAACCTAAAAACATAAATTCCCAGCAAAAAGTGTCATGTTTATATTTTAATAAAAAATATGAAATTTATAAAAAAAAAGCATTTTAAAGCCAAAAAGACGAATTTTCAACAAATAATCTTTAAAAATGGAAAAATTACATTCTTAGTTAAAAAATTCACTCAAAGTTAAATTTTGAACCAAAGGCATAAGACTTCAATACAAAAAATTTAACAATGCAGTTTAACTTTTACCCAATTAGTTGAATTTTCAATTGAAAAATATTAATTTTGATCTAAGTAGTTAAACTTTCAAACGAAATGATTATTTACAGCTAACAATATAAATCTTAAAAAAATATTTTTTAACAAACTGAATTAAGAAAAACAGATGAATTTTTAAATCAAAAAAATAAAATTAAAAAAAAACAGTTGAATTTTCTGTTAAAAAAAGATTTCAGTTGACTTTTCACAATTTAAATATGAATTTTGAAACAAAAAATATGTTTTTACAAAAAAAAATTTAGTTTTCAATCATAAAAGAAGTTTTTCAAACAAAAAGGATGAATTTTTAACAAAAGAGTTGAATTTTTAACCAAAAAGTTGCAATCTTATTGAAGAAATATGAAATTTCCGAGGGGCTGGTCACTCAGAAATCAGGAAGTCAGACTAACAATGACTGCCACCGGAATAACGAAGACTTGGCAGAGACATCCCTCGGACTAACTGCAGAATTCTTGTGACTTGCCACGAGGCTCTCCTAAAAACTATTAATCCTATTCTTACAATTTTACTTAATATTGCTCGCACTACATACATGGTATACATATATGGTACCGCAAGTGAGCGGTTAAGAAAATATGACTATTCCATCGTCAAAGGGGGCGAGTCTAACACCCACCCCCTTGTCTACGCCACTGCTTGGAATCAAGGAAACGCAGCGGAAATAATTTGATTGCAACAATTAAATATGATTATACGTATTTTTAAAATTGAAATGCAATTAAGCATTGTTTTCTTTGTTTCTAGTGTCCTGCGACTGGATGAATTTACATCAGAGTTGGTTGGCCAAGTTCCTGTTGAAACTCATTCGCCCATAGGTGGCAATCTCTCCCTGACCATTCCCTGTGGCTTCTTCTCTCGTGGGGGAACCTACTCTATACGTCTTCAATCAAAGTCTGCACCCCCGCCACCAAAATTTGCCAACATTGCGAATCTTCACCAAGTTCAGGTAAATGAATTCCCTCAATCTCTCCCCAATTAAACACTTTCGGTTGCTTGAATCCACTGCACTAACTTTTCTCTCCAAGGAACGAATCAAGATTCTTAAACTTAATTAAAGGACTCCGAATAATTGCTTTAGCGATTTTCTTTCTACATTTTATGAGACAAATTATAATTTAGTAAAGTTCATAAAATACATATCAAAACCTTTTGTTATTCTTTTGTTTTTGAAACGTTTTAATCACTGAAAAACTAATGAGAATAATTTTTAAAGAAATCTTTTATTTCAAAACTGTATCTGGTTTATGTTAAAAGAGAAGATATTCGTTAACGAAAGTTCCTTTCAGAGTACATTTAAATGGGGAAATAAGTTATTTGTCTTATCAGTTTGCTTCAAATTTTCTGGATTCTAGTTAAATGGACGTAAAATTTTACGAACTCATGTACCATGATTCAATTATCCTGACTGCTGAAAGGAACTTCTGCTTTTCCGAGAATATACTTCTGTGAAGTGCTGTGAAATCTAATAATGTGCGACGACTCGCAATTTTTTAAAATATGGTTGAGTGCGTCTGGAACGGAAAATCTCGGACCATGAATGCATTAAAGTACATATTCGATTAGAATTTAACATTTATATTTCTTTTTGCATATAATGACAATAATTAGTAATTTAATAGATATACACTAGGCAAATAATTTCTATGTGAATACTACCTTTAATTATTAAAAAAAAACGTGAAATAATCGAATAGTGGAAAACTATGTATCATTATCAACAATGGAAATAGTTGTTTCAACAAATCATCAATTTGATTGAATTATTTATTTTAAATCAAGGCTGCGTCTAGTCGTTCCGAATTTCGGGATAAATAGAATTTTTTTAATCTTGGGCTAATCATCCCGAATTTCAAAACGACTCGCCTATTTTTACGATTCAGCTAGCCTTCCAGAAAATGATGCATTTTATGGAATTTATCCTTTTAATTAAACAAAAATTACCAAAAATTTTAGTCATCCCGAAATTCGGGACAACTAGCCTATTTTTACCATTTGGCCAATCGTCCTGAAAAAATGCAGTCTTTCAGTCTTATCATATTTAGATTTTTATGTTAATTTGATAGAAAACACTAATTCCTGTCAATGAATTTATACGGTAACTATCATGGAATAATCTTCGTTCCTGTCGCCACCTGTCACTTCATTCTTAGTTCATAGTTTTATCAGCTGTTCTACCTCTACCAACATCAATATAATTGAGTTATGTTCAGCGGAATCTATTAAGAACAGGCCTACCATGAACTTATTTTAAATTTCATTCTTTAAATTTTAAAATATACAGACTAATCATTAATATTATATTTTCTAAACTAACATCATTAAGGCCATGTGAGCGTAACCTCAAAAAATTTGCTCAAATGTTGTTCAAAACCAACTTACGTTCACACGAAACGCGATATAGGGTTAAACATTTGGGAAATGAAATATGAAGCACTAAGAAACGTTTTGCTGGTCATAAATTTTTATCATTATGAAAAAAGCAAAAAAAATGTTTACATAATAACTTTCTTTATTATTGTGAAAATTTAGGACCACAAAAACGTTTCTTATTGCTTTATATTTAGTTTCTCAAATTTTTAACTCGTTATCGCGTTTCGTGTGAAGAAAAGTTGGTTTTGAAAAACATTTAAAAAGAATTTGTGAGCCTACGCTCAAATGGCCTGAAAGTAAACAATGATTATTTTGATTTAAACTTCTTTATAAATAGATAGTTTTTTGAAAATTTTAAATTAAAATCAAAATAAAAATTAATTTGCGATGGAAGGGAAAATAAGTAAATTGAGGAATACTAAAGTATTATGTTAAATAATATATCAAATATAATTTATTTCACACAAACATATACAGAAATGCAGTAACAGTACGCATTAAATATTATATGTATTTTCTGCATATTTTGGTATGATTACCAATTCAATCTTAAGTACAAAACTAATTTGTGTAATTTTTTACAACTTACATAAAAACGAACACATTCAAACTAAAATTTTCTTTATCACACAGCAGTTTTACCAAATATTGATTTCTTGCGAGAGTTTTTGCAGATCCAATATTTTCTCTTTGGAATGTTTTTTACTGCAGACTCTTTATGAACCAAACCAAGCAGTAATCACAAAAAATGTGGTTCTCAATTGTAGCAGTATCATCACTATCCCTTTTCCTCTAGGGACTTTAACCGAATTCCACATATTCTGCATGTGAGTTGATTTAGAGATATTTTTTCTACCATAACAGTTTCCATCAAGGCCCAGGCCTCTTTTGAACAGTACCTTTCTAACAAATTTAGTGCTGCTATCGATTCATCTAAAATTCCGTCCAGCAAATTTTGTGCGTTGATTTGAATTACTGACCTATTAAAATGATCAGTCACACAGTTGCCTTTCAGCCCCCATAATCCGCTGGAAAAGGGGTGGGGTGTGATCTTGCTTTATTTCTGTGACCAGTCACAGGGGTGCCTTCGCGCCTCTACGAGGCGTTCGAAAAGGGACATTTACACCTTGCAAACATCACAAAATATGTTTTTAAAACTTTTTTATCAATATTTATCATATCGCATTTGTAAAAAGGTTAATTAAACCTTTTTCGACTATCACTTGCAAGGTGAGGTTAGATTAGGATAGGTTCACCATATTGATTTTTGTCTCTGATCGACAGAGGGTCTAGTACTCGGCTCGATGCTGCCACCTAAAATTGCATATTGAACCTGAATATGACTATAATAATAATAATGAATTTGACTACAGCTTACTTGGCCAGGGTTTGAGAGTTACTTTAACAGATTATAGCAAGTGCAGGGGCGTCATTCTCGAAATTTTATTCGAATACATTCAGAAACAACTTGCAACACGTGAATCTAGTCTAGACTCCGCAGATCACATAAAAGGAAGATCCAATCGAAGCGTGCGGAAATCATAGGGAAGTTTCGAACGAACTTCAGACTGCGGTGACACAGAGTAAAATTTAAAAAATACGTAATTTTTTGGAACGACTAGCCAAATGGTGAAAATAAGCTAGTCATCCCGAATTTCGGGACGACGAGACACTTCGTTAACTGAAACGTGTAGATGTATGTTGAGTCGTAAAATATCTTAGTGAAAAAATCACAAAAATTCCTTTACTCGAAAAAAATGCTCATGGCCACAAAAATTATTTTGCCTGCATAAAACTTACAAGACGTTTTCCTCATATAAACACGGATAAAAAAATATATTTTTAAAAATAAAAAAGTAGGTTTTTGTATTAAATTTATGGAAAGTTCAAAAAGTTGAATTCTAACAAATGACGGCTTTTTGTTCAGAGAAAACATTATCTGCAAATCTGTTTACAACTTTTTTGTTGCAAAATTTAATTTTTGAAAATTTTCGCGAACAACGCATGATAACATAAAATAGTAAGTGGTATTATTTGTGGATCATCTCAAAATGAGCTTCCTGGCTGAATATTAAAAACATGGAATTTTGATTTTTTGGAGGGAGCCATTTTCTTATTTTATCCAATATTTTTTGAAAGTTGGTGCTCATGTATTACAAAAAATAAATTCTGTAAGTCTTATGTTGTCCAAGTCATTTTTGTGGCCACGAGAAATATCTTTTTTGATAAATGGAATTTTTATTTCATTTTAAAACTGAATTTTTTATTTTATTTTTAAAAATTGATAGTGAACAAACATATTTTTCACATTTTTCGCTACAAAATCTTCGGCTTGAAGAGCACTTACCTGTCTGATATGAAATAATTTGAAGGGCCTTACGCCCTTGATACAAACTATACTTTTTGTCCTACCCTCCTTCAAAGCAAGCATGTGAAGCAGATAAAGAAAGTTTGGTACAGACGACGAGATAGGGTCAGGATCGAGAAATCTCTATATCTCTCTTAGTTCTCGTTTTCACCATTTTCCTTTCCCTTTTCTCATTCCCCTTTTCACTTTTTAGCCGTTCCCCTTTCTCGTTTTCCACTTCCCTTTTCCTAATTCCCCTCTCCGTTTTCACCCTTTACCATTTCCCTTCTCTTTTACCCCTTGAATTTTTCCTTTCACCTTCCCCAATCCCCTTTACCGTTTTCCTTTCTAATGTTCACTTTCCCTATTTTACCATTTCCCCTTCCCTTTTACCCATTCTCATTTAACGTTTCTTAATTCCATCATTTTCCCTTTCCCTTTATTTTTACGTTCCCTTTACCCTTTTTCTTTTTCCTATTCTCCCCTTTCCCTGTTTATTTTTTACTTTTCCCATTTCCCCCTTTCCATTTTTCTTTTCCCTTTTAAATTTTCATCCTTCCCCCTTTCTTATTTTCCCCATTAACATTTACCGTTTCCTCTTTCCTCTTTCTCTTTTCACTCATTCGCATTTCCCCATTTCCCTGTTCTCCTTGCCCTTGTTCTTTTTCCTGTTCTTCAATTTCCCATTTTATTTTTCTCTTTTCTCCTTCTTGCATTTCCCCCTTTTCCCCCTTTCCTGTTTCTCATTTTCTTCTTTTCATTTTCTTCTTTTCTTTTTCTTCTTTTCTTTTTCTTAAAACTATTTCCTTTTTCTGTTTCCCTTTCCCCATTTAATATTTCCCTTTTAAATCTTTCCCCGTTCCCTGCACCCTTCTTCTCTTTTTCCGATTTCCCGTTTCCCCCTTTCTTTTTTCTTTTCCCTTTCCCCCTTTTTCCTTTGCTATTTTTCCCCTTCGTAAATATTTTATGATGAAATGGTTCAATGAAAAAGTACTTCAATTTACATCGTTTGATATTACCCTTTTCTGCCGGGCATCCCACTTGCGTGATGCTGTGCATGTATAGGAGGCGTAAAGTTATTTATATAGTGGGCGTAAAAGTTTCATGTTGGCCCGGCAGCGAAGTGCGCATGTGCGAAGGCCACTAGGCTGTAAGTAACCACATTACGCTTGCTTCACGTGCATGCAATGGCGCGTTTTCAAGGGGAGTCGGACAAAAAACAGTTTTTTATTACTTAAAAATTGAAATTATATTATCAGTCATATATTATAAAAGATAAAATAGTATTTTTAAGGAAAGTTTATAAATTTACGGAAAATAGTTATATTAACAGTATTTTTTGTGATTTAGTTTTTTTTTACTGTCGCTTCTCATTAATTTGTCTAAAATGGTTGAATTTTAATCAATAATTGCTGATTTTTTCAGTGGAAACATTCTTCTGTAAAATTCCATTTTAGAAAAAAAGTCGATAATCATTTAAAGTCACTATCATTTCATTGAAATTTAACCATTTTTTAAAAGTGGGTAAGAGGAGATAGAAATAAAAATTAATTGCGAAGAACATTGTTAAAATAAGTGATTTGTCTCAGTGAATTTTTTTTTAAATTTAAAATCACGTTTTCTATTTTGAATGACATTATTTGCATTCTTCGCATCATATAAAAACAATTTTTTTCAGAGATCTGATTTTTGGCACGAAATTTATCTTAAAATTTTATTATTAACTGAAAAGCAGTATTAATTTTTAATTGTGGCATTTTTCAGATGAGGTCAACATTAGATGTAAGATGGCCAGTTCCCTCTCTATCCATAGAATCACAACATTTACAAACTTATCCGGGGCAGCCAGTTTTAGCAGCTTTGGAATACACAGGAGTTTCTTGTCAACCTTCCCCGGGGGTTCCAATTACAACTTATTCATTGCAGCTTATTTTTTGTGGCGTCAGTGTTCTGTCTTGTGATCCAAGAAACAAAACTCTCGTTCAGGTAATCACCCTTGCTTCAAATTTCGACAATAGTTCATTACTCTAAATAATAAATAAGCGTAGAAATCAGAGTTCCATTCAAAGATACAAAGAACAAAAGGAGAAAAAAGGGATTAAAACACCTTTTCTTATTGGAAATACAGAGTACGATCATAACTAAACATTTTTTTATTTTAAATTAATTTGAAATAATTTTAAAACAGAAATTGCAAAAAGGCCTACACTAGATCATAAGTATTTATTTTCAGTATATTGATTAATTCCACTATTACACCAAAAATATTATCGGATGAAAAATATCCATTCTGTACCTATAATGCTTATTGCTTATTTATAAGTTCCACAAGAATTTTAATTAATTTTTTATAATATGTGAGATACGTGAGGAAGTCTAAAATAAAAATTATTCTGTTTGAAAAGTTCTACCTAAAATTTATGTTCTATTTTTCATTAGTTTGAGTAAAAAAATGTGTTAAAAATATCTCTTTCCATAAGACAAAAACAAACTCTCCATTTTCATCCAGTTTGGTGATTTCTCATTTTTTCGAAATACATATTAAGACAAATTTGCGATGAAAGTATTAATCCTTACTGATTTATTAAGGCATTATTGAGAAGCCTTCTGAGACCGTCTTTGAAACTATTCTAAACTATTTTGAAAAATACCAGATTAAAAAAATATCCTTAATTAAATGAATATTAAAAAAATGTTTTGTAGCCACCATGGCACATTTTGTAGACGCCAAAGAACGGACATACCAATTTTTAATGATTTTTAAACAATATGAGCAAAAGTGAGACAGTGTTCTTTATACCACTGCTAAATATGATAATTTTTTAATAGTCTTTCATGAATTTGTCTTATTTTAAACTTTATCTGTTTTAAATTCTGTATAATACAAAAAATATGAGCCCCTTATTGTTATTAGCGATCTTCGAGGTACAGTGCCGTCCAGGAGTATGAGGACACCTAAAAAACGACATATTGCAAACATGCATTAAGTTCTCGCACCATATCTCCGGAATAAAATAATATAGAATAATTTCTAAAAAAATCCTTTGAAAAAGTATTAAATTTTAAGTCAAATAAGTCTTATTTGATAGATAAATAGATACTGAGTTAGTGAAGGGAAAAACCGGGCTTATTTCTGATTGCTGCCAATTTCTAAGGTTTAACTTTATCTTCTGACAAAATCTAGGAAAATAATAATAAAAAATTTGAACTAAATTAGAAATCGGTTAGTCCCCCCACTTGG
The DNA here is from genome assembly GCA_010014905.2 of Druon quercuslanigerum. Lineage (NCBI taxonomy): Eukaryota > Metazoa > Arthropoda > Insecta > Hymenoptera > Cynipidae > Druon > Druon quercuslanigerum. The sequence goes on from JAAAKG020204365.1 coordinate 22,569, forward strand.
TTAATATATATTATTTTCTTTACACACCGCGAAGGGGAATGCGACTTCAGGTCCTGGCGCGAAACAGCAAAAGTGATCCGGTTCCACGATTGATTGATGCAACCACGAAAACATGGAATTAAAGGTGCCTTGAGATTATATGTCTAATATTTCCAAGCTGTCCCGCCATTAATGTGGAAAAGTAAGTTTATCACATGGACACATCATTCGTGGAATCGGTCACTTTTACTGTTACGCGCTAGGGTCCCAAAATCGTATTTATATCACGGGTATTAAAGAAAAATGTTTATTAGTTCTACAATTACCATATAAAATTTAGAGGCGTACGCAATACAAAAATTGTCGTCTTGTGCATGCTTCTGCATTTTTTATGATATTGCAAGTACCAGTGAACATTTTTTATGATATTGCAAGTACCAGTGAACATTTTTATAGTTGTAAAATTGACGAAAATCTTAAATTAACTCATTTGACTCGGAATTTAATAACCCTTCAAACTCTTTTTTTTTAGAAATTTTTTGATCTTTTTTTTAGATATTCCACACAAATTGAATATATGTTTTTATTTGTTAATTATTTAGGTGTCTTGAGACTCCTGGGGGGTATTGCACTTGAGTTTAATATTTCTGTGAATGTTGAATGAAAATACTATTTTTAAAAATGGGAGTTTTTTTCATTTCCCTCGCATTATAAATTATCAACGTAGAGCCATTATATTTATTTTTTTAGTTAATCTAGGGTTTTAGAGCGTGACCCTTTCTTAATTTTATTAGGTTTACGTTAACTTTCGTATCACGAATCAAGCTTAGATGGTGGATTACAGATGCTCTATACGGAAGAGGTAAAAGGGTATCCTATGCAGAGGGTCGTTGAGCTGCGATGCGAATTTTTCGGTTTGGCCGGACATTACGCTTTGAGGCTGAAACCCTCGGAAGCTAATCCCAATGCTCCAACTACCAGTGCCTACATTAAGGTGAGTATCCTCGTCTTTTTCTTTTACGTACGGAATACTCAACTTGTTCAGAATTTACTGAGATTACAAATTTTACCTCTCTTAAAACTCTACCATTACAATTTTTAATAAAAAACAGAAAAATAAAACTGATTCAGATTTTACACTATAAAATCATACAAAGTAGGCGTCATTCGCCTAAAAATGTGGAGTTCTTAGTCACGTCCGCTACTTCTCCACCCTTTACCTCTCCACTGTCCTCTTTCATCACTCCCCCTACTTTCCCCAATTTCCCATTTTTCACCCACCCCTAATTACTCTACCCCTCCCTCCCCATAAGATACAGAGTAAATTTGACTTGGGTAGGGATTAATTCATCTAAAGTACAAGGTGAGATACCATATTGAATTCAATGTGCAAGGCTTGGAATTGTAAGTTGAAATATATTTCATTTTCACAAAACAGTTGAATTTTCAACCAAAAAAGATTAATTTCCTACCAAAAGACGTTTGACTTTTATCAGCGCGAAAGGTAATTTTTCAAGCAAATAGTTGAATTTTCAGCAGATAAACCAATTACTTTTAGATCAAACTGTTGCATTTACAACCAATTATTTAAACTTTAAAAAAAAGATACGAATTTTGAACTAAATAGTTGAATTTTCAAAAAAAAAAAGGTTTAAATTTAACTAAAAACAGTTAAATTGCAACTAAAAAGGTGAATTTTTAAGGCGAATAAAACTAAACAAATGCATTCATAACGAAACTTGTAATAGATGAAATTTCAATGAAGAAGGATTTTAATTTTAAATCATAAACATTTAAAATTAACCGAAAAAGACAAATCTTTAGCAATATTTTTTAATCTTAAAACAAAAAAGATTCATTTTTAACCAGACAATTGTATTTTTAACCCGAAAATATGAATTTTCAATCAGAAAGTTATTTTGCAACCAAATAGTTCAATTTTTTACTAAAATGATAGAATTTTTAACACAAATAGATAAATTTTTAAGCAAAAAAGACGAATTTTCTACAAAACAGTTGTATGTCCGCGAAAAAGATAGATTTTCAATTATGGACTTTTATGTAAAGAGGGTTAAAATAAATAGAATTATTTCTTCCTTTTTTCAAGCAGTTCAACTTCAAACCGAGTAGTAGAATTTTTACTCATGAAGATTACTTCACTTCCAAAAAAGAAGAATTTATGCCGAAATATACAATTTTTAAACAAAATTGTTGAATTTTTTATCTAAAAGCCATCCTTTTTCAACCAATAATGAAATAGTTCAATTTTCATCCAAAAAGACTGAATTTTCAACAAAATAGTTAACTTTTCAATCAATAAAATAAATATTGAACAAAGTAATTCCACTTTCAACTTGTTCGTTGAATATTCATTTAAAAAAATAGTTAAATTTTCAGTTCAAGAAAATAATTTTAAACAGAATAGTTAAACCTTCAATGAAATAGTGCAATTTGGACTAACAGTGATGAATTCTAGACCAAAAATTAGAATAGTAGAGTTTTTAATTAAAAGGAGTTAACGTTCAACGTCAAATAGTTGGTTCTATTATCAAAAAGGGGAGAATAGAGGAAAGAGTGTGCTCCCACTCCTGCAACGAATCGATTTCGGGGGTAATGCGTGAGAATGCACACAGGCGCACTTGCTTGTGACTCTCGGAAAGGGTGGGGAAATAAGGCAGCAAATTCCACATGCTCCTGTGGAATTGGGTGGCTCGTGTCTGTGGAACGTTCGTAACTTTAAGCCTCGTACGTTTGGCCTTAGAGTGTACTTGTAAAATAAAATCATTAATTTATATTTTTTAAATATAATCGGCAAATTGAAGATTGTCAAGCTTCATAGTTTATTTATAAATAATATTTTAGTAATTATTAATAATTAGCTTGCTGTACCAGTTTTGAAGGATACTCTCTGCCTTAAGTAGGGCATGTACGTAAAAGTCAGACGAGATCGTCTTCAAATGATGAACTTTTGTGTCACCGCTCTCTTATACATATATTCTTTTATTGAATTTTTGATTGCATTTCCGCAAATACAGTAATCTTTAAGAAGCAAATAAGTATTCCGTTTAAATTAAACATTTCTAATTGATGTATGAATAAAAAAACGTAATATATTTTTCTATTTTTTTCAGAAAAATAAGGAAATAAAAAATATCGTTTCTCTTGAAAAGCTTATGACATATAGTTTTATATATTGTATAATTTTAAAGATTTTAGCGAAAAGCAAAATGGTAAAAGTTTATCTTTTGAGTTTTTGAATTGGAAAAATTTTAATACCGAAGAAAGAAAAACTCTTCAAGGATGAAAATAAAACGCCGAGTTTGGCAAGTTTTAGACCTATTTTCTAGTGCTTTACACGATTGCAACCTATCTACACTTCAAAATCAAATCATCAAAATTCTTTCCAGTAGATAAGTTTATTGAATTTCAAGCAAGTGAATCGGTCTTTTGTTAAAATACAATTGTGATTATCTGCATTTCCATTTAAGAAATTAATAGGAATTCCGAATCAAGATTATCGTGGTATAAAACTTTAATAAGTTTATTATAGAGAGTTGACGACCTAGTTTTAAGACAATTAATCAGAGCCATAATTGTAGTTTGTTTTAACAAACGAAACTTTAAAAGAATTATTAAAATTTATTTCAGTAAGCTGCCAATATAATCCGTGACACTGTATTATTTAGTGATAAGAAAATTAAAGCGAACAACAAAGGAATAATATTTAATAGGATCAATTTGCTCTTTTTGAGAAATAATGATCAATAAATGCTTCAGAGAGGTGAATAGATTTTCAGCATTCCAACTTCAGCTTCGTCAAGGGAACAAAGGGTTTCATACTAGGGGAGTAAAAGGCAGTTTTTATTTTAGAATCTGATTTTAAAATTTAAGGAATAGCCTGATGTACGTAAAAAGAATGAATTTGAGTTTTTTAAATATTTATATTTATTCATAATAAAAATTGCTAATTGAATTATTATAAAAATATAAATAATACAAATAGTACAATATACCTGAATCATGGAATATATTTCAGTGAAGTCGAGGTACCAACAAAAGAAATCTTTTACCTTTCTTGCAAATAAAAACAGTGTTGGAAGTGTGACAAATAATCTACTTCAGGAAAACATTTATCAGATTTATGAACACAATATATAGTTGAGAAAACGTAAAGTACTTTCTGTTGAAAAAGAAGATGAAATTGGAAGAGAGATGAAAATAACTTTAAGAATTGAGAAATTTCTTTTTTGTTACAATTTAAATTATTTTAATATAATTATACGAATAATGGATCAATATAATGATACGAATAAAGGATTATTGATTTACGTGAAATAACTTAGTATTCAATGAAAGTAACCAATTTTTTATTTGCGTTTTCTTATAAACATGTAATGGTTCCAAATAACTATGTTATACCAATAATAGTTTCATATTCAAGTAAAAGAAACAAATAATGCTTAAAAATTTACCGGAAACCTTTGAAAATTTTGATTCAAACTCTCTCTTAGGAAAGGTACACTCTTAACTTGAGAATTTAGTAGGATTCGCTCTAGCGGATTTGCAAAAGAGGATTTTCTCTCTGTCTAAAAAGTATCATATACCCTTCTGACAAATATTTTTTTTTTATAAATTGACAATTTGTATTACATAAAAATTGGAATTAAACTCGTAAAATTATCTCAACATTTTTTTTCCTGTTTTTTTAAACAAAAGAAATTTTATTGCAGTAGGGAATAAACGTTTTATAGGATATCAAAGCATTACACATCTTTCTTAGTATTCATTACTTTTACAATTTCATTTTCACAATAAATTACAATGAAGAACAACAACACATAAGTTGTATCGTGCAGTTATGTGTAATTGTACTTGTAGAACTGATTAAGTTTGTCCGAACAATAACAAAATATATAGTTCCTAGTTCATTCTTAACCATATATTTTTTTAAACGATAGGATATTTTATTCGATAGAATTAAGCAATGATTGCAAAAAATACGTGGTTTGTAAAGATTAAACATTTTTAAATTCGAATTTTAGATGGAAAATGATAGAAAAATTTTAAGACAAATACTTATTCCGTAAAATACAATAATTCGGACAGGATTAAAATCCTGTCAGAACTATAGAAAACAACATCTTGTTTGATTGATATTAAAAGAATTAAAAATTGCCGAATTTGACGGTATTCTAAAAAACTCCAAAATATCAGTTATAAAAATATCACAATGGAAAAATGTCCTAATCGAAAAATGTCCCAATGACATGCATCTACAAAAAACGGTTTTGAAGTCTACTAAGACGTTGATTATTAACTCTCTAGCGACGAACAATAACATTACTTAGCAACTCTCAAGAACGTCCTCTTGAAACGGTCTATAAGACTCTAATAAAACAGCTAATAACATCCTTTAGTAACGTACAATGATAACCCTTAGCAACAGACAATAACAACCTTCAGCAATGGTCAATAGCAACCCTTCTCAACGGCTAATAATATCCCGCAGTAACGCTCTATAGAAATCCTTAAAAAAAGGCTAATAGCAACCCCAATTAACAGACAAAATCAACCCATAGCAACAAGTTAAAAGAAACCTTAGCAACGGACAATATCAATCCTTAGCAACGGCTAATAGCCTCCTCTAGAAACAACCAATAACAGCCCTTATCAACAGCCACTAAAATCCTTCAGCAAAAGTCAGCAACAACCCTTATCAACGATCACTACAACTCCCTAGCAACGAAAAATAAAACCTTCAGCAAAAGTCAATAACGACTCTTATTCCCGTGAGACAAGGGCGTTTCCGCGGGACAAAGGTGGTCCTGTGAGATTAGGGAGTTCTCGAGGGAAATAAGATGTCCCGTGGGATAAGAAGTCCCTGAGGGATAGAGAGGGTTTGTGGGATCCTGTGGTATTGAATGGGTCCTAAGGGATAGGTAAGGTTCCGAAAGATAGGTGGGGTACCATGGGATAAGGGTAATTTCGGGGTACAGGTGTCTTTCGTAAGAAAAGAGGGGCTCTTGGGATAGGGTTTGTCCGCAGGAATAAGGGGGCCCGTGGTATAGACGGGGTCTTAAGAGGAAGGTGGGATTCCGAGGTTAGGTGAGATCTCATGAGATATGAGGAGTTCAATGGTGAGGGAGTCCTAAGGAAAAACTATAACGGACGGGGGGACGCTCGACCGAAATTATACGGGGTTTTGCCAGGAGCTGTGAAACCCTAAAATGGAATTTCAGCCCTCGTAAGACTTATCTGTAATTAATATTTTATTTTTCGCACAGAAAAAAGGAGCGGAAATGAAAAATGGCTAATTTCTACCTTTCTCTATGTACATCATGTTTTTCCATTAGCAATAAGGAAAGGGAAAAAGGAATCTGTGGGAAATTGTGTTAAAATCAATAAAAAATGTAATTAAATGCAGGACCCTTTTATTTTCAGGTGGAATGGTCTGAGCAATTTGTCTTCAATGTTCACGCAAGGTCTATTTATCCTTGCGATTCAGGCTCTGGTGGAGTATCGGTGCTCTTCGAATATCCGTCTTGTAGACTCCCTGGTGATCGTGTGCGAGTTTACGGACGCCTGAGGGCTGACGTCGCGTCGCTTGCACCACCTTCATCTCTTCATTACATCGCAGAATTGAAAGCGCCTCCAGGAAGGCATACACTGACCTTCGACTGTGACATCTTCACTGAAAGATTTGTTGAGTACTGTTTCGTTTATGTTAGCGAAGCCATTACTGGTGCCATGGCCGAAGTTAGGGTCGACTGCATTCCCACCTTTCCACTTGAAGGTACGTCTATATCTTTTTTCTGAAAATACCAAATATCATGATTTTTAATATATTACAACCAAATATTGAGTGATCCTACTATCTGTATCGTACTATCCTACCCCTCCAAAACATCTCTAAAATTTTGAAAGTCACTCGTAGAAGAATAATCGCAAACAAACATAGCTTATAAGATGATAAAGCTTTCTATTTTTCTTATCGGACAAGTGCATATTTTTTTATGTTTGTTGTGTTTTCTATGTTATTTCCTTCAACTAAAAAATAGAAATAGACCCTTTTAAAGCTTCTAAATAGGTCGAACATTTAAAAATACTATCCTGCTATGACCTCGCACTAACATTTCCACCAATCGGTTTCTTAGCAAAATAGTTAAACACTAATAATTTTTAAGTTTTGCATAGTTAATTATTACTCTATTGCATTTTTTCTAATTTTCAAAAGCAATTTAAGCCAAAATACAACTCTCCACAATGTAAATTACAAATGATAGTGCAATTTTCTTCAATTTCATTTTTTGTTAATTATTATTAATATACTTCACTTGTGATGTTACGCACTGGGGGGGGGGAGTTAATGTCAAGCGTTTCAAATCGTGACATTTGAGGGGCGAGTCATTCTGCGCGTCATATCACGGGTGGTTTTCATTTTTTTAATTCCCAAACCGAAAAGTATTAAGCCTATATATCTCCTAGCTGTTTGATATGTTCTTTGAGAAGAATAAAGAATTTTTAATGATCAGATTTATATTTTTAATTACGTTCTTGTAACGTGTGATTCCCACATATAAAAAGATTCCGAAAAGTATTCTGTAATTATTTTTTAAAATGTGAAATGGCGGGAGGGGGGTCAAAAGAACGTGACGTAATATTATAGGCGGAGACTCTTTAATTCGTTACTGAGAGTGACAAGGGGTACGGGTTTCAAATTTATTTATTTCGAAGATATCGAGAGTGAAATAAAGTGCAATTACAATAAGAAAAATTCCGGTCATAGGAATCGAGCCCGGACTTTCCGGTTATACACTCAAAACGCTACCGCCTGATCGATCCGGCAGTTGGAAGACTTTCCCATTGCAGCTAATGCAACATGCCTAGATTTTTTAAAACCCGTTTTTCTCGAGAGTATCTAAAAAGTTCGTCTTGTTACTTTATCATGTTTTCGAGTGTAGTAATGACCTATTACTCGGAAGAGTATGAAACTCAGCAAAATTCCGAAGGGTGCAGGTTCCCTTTGTGAAAGCGAAGTAGTTTTGAATGAACTCTAATTGTTCTCTGGAAGTGCATAAAAGGAGGACTCGAGTTTCAGTTGGAATTTAGCTCGACTGTATTTTAAGTTTTTAAATGGTTAGGCTAGGCATGACGAGAAGCTTGTAGTGTCATTAAAACAAGGCTCAGAAATTTATTGAGGATCTCGTGATGTTAGCTTTAATGAAGTTAGCGTAGCCTAAATTCCAACCGAGGATATATTACGGTTTTCGCGAATGGGATATTTAATCCTGATTTTATCATTCCTCTCGGCAGAAGTCCTTTTCCCGTCAAAAGTGGAACTACTAATACGCCCGAGATGGCCAGGATTAAGGTTTATAAGTCACGCCGAGTAATTATACTATAAACATAAAACTTCACTTAATGCTCTTCGTCAAACTTAGTAGACAAATTTTATGATTTTACAAATCGGCTTGCATACTTAATGCATAGTGAAACTTTATATAATTTGCTGGTATTATTATTAATTTGTATAACAAAAATAAGTGGGCTTATTTAATAATAATTTATAACACATATAATTGTGTTGCTGAATTATCGTGTTATGAAATGGCTGGTATTGCAATTAAAAATGTTGTTTAATATAATGAATTTAAATAAGTTTGAAATCAAAATATAATCTTCCATTAGAAATAAATTTTCTCACATGATTTAATATAATAAGTGACAATATAGTGCGATTTTTAAAATTACATATGGCATCAAAATACCTAAAATTTCTAACATATTAATGTTTATAAAAATTGGTCAAATAGACAGAGTAGGTATAACTTATGGGGTGAAAAACTACCACTTAAAAAGTAGTAAAAGTAGGTGCGGCTCCGAGAGCCTACAAGGTAGCGTTTCGTAGCCTATTAAGACGTTATTTTAAGTCTTAATGGAATCTGAACCATTTTTTTAATTTTGGAAAAAATGTATAAAAAACAAAAAAATTTATGAAATAAGAGTAACTTTTTATTTCAAAACAAAATTGTGATAAAATTGTTTTAAATTATTTTTAAAAATTATTTTCCTTAACAAAAATTAATCATGTCGATGAAACCTTCCCATAACAAACTTTCCCTCTGAAACTATAAGGGTTTCAGTCGAAACTCTAATAAGCACTAAATCATTATTTTTTTAAATTAATCTTTTGAAAATTAATCTTTCGAAAATCACTAGGTCTTCAGAATGGAAGATTGCAATTGAGAACAATAAAAACAAAGTGAAAGCATTTCGAGCGATCTCAATATAAATAAGGAAGGTTTCGAAGGATTGAAAAATATAACAAGAAGAGCAAAGGATTACAAAGGCTTTGTATTTCAAGGACTTTTGTGTGTAAAATATTTGTTTCGATATGGGGATTAAAAAGTATTTTAGGTAATTCAAAGAGAATATATTAATATTAACAAGAAACTTTAATAATTGAATATAATATAACATTCAGATTTACGAATTTTTAAATTGCAATCAAATCACACCAAATTTCTACAGTTTCGTAAGATTTTAAAGGTATAGGAAATATGAAAATAATATCTTCAAATTTTTTCAATTTTTCAAAGAAAAGTTGGCACACTGAGAAAAATGTTTGTTTGAATCAAATAAATTATTTTTTTAATATGGGGTCAAACAAATGTTTTTTTGATTCAAATAAATTTTTTGTTTGTCCTTATTTGTTTGTTTCAAAAAAATGGTTGGTTTGTTTAAACAAATCTTTTATTTAAATTAATTAAAGTTCTTGTTTACATTGAATATATTCTGTTTAAATTAATTATATATTTTATTCAAATGAAGTAAATATTTTTTTACACTTAACCTCAAGATTGAGCATTCTTGATAAAAATAATGTATAATCTCAATCATATGTTTATTGTCAATCGTAAGTATCGTTGTGGATGTAAAAGCAGAAATACTTCTTTAATCCAAATGCTTAATTCTGATTAATTTTTATCTTTGTGCTGCTCATTTTTGAATTAAACAATCATAAATTAGAATAAGATAAAAGAATAATATTTTATTACACTGGTAGCATAATCGGATACATCATGCTCATTCTTTAACTGTAAGGTAGAAAAAAAGCATTTTATTAGAGTTCCCAGTATGTAATTTGAACAAAAAAACTACAAGTGCTTAAGTCGCCGAACGGGATTGGCTATTTCAGAGCGAGTAATTGTTTTCGGAAAGACTTTCAAATAAACTTGAATCACACCCTATAGAAAGGGTTTCCATTAATTTGGACAACTCAAATGCAGTGCTATTTCATATGTTAGAATGCACGTTCAAGAGACCAAGATCTTCATCAAATATACGATTTTTGATTATATGAGCTCGAGAACACCGGTTTCTTTGTGGTATGTATATTGTCTTCTTAATGTAAGACTGCACTCGAGCTTCTTCAGGGAATGTAGTTAAATCCATCGTGGAGAAGCCGATGCAACAATATTTGTCAGTCCGCTGAATAGGAAGTTATATGCGTTCAACATCAGGAATTTCATCATTTGATTTAAGTTTAATTTTAAACGTTGGGTCATTATTAACTGAGTCACTGTCTCAGAGAGTCGACAATTGTGGCATTAAATGTCATTAATAACTACTATGCGGTATAATGAAAGAGAAAAATCATTTGCTTCAGTTGCATTATTTATTATCTTTTTTTTTGCCTTTCTTTTTATTAAAGAAAACGTCGCAGCCAAAACACTTGAGCTTTATTTTTAATTGAAACATTTTTTAATCAAAGAATGAGGTATTTTAAGCACAAGTTTGTAGTACAATTATTACTGCTGACAGATGATAATGAAGTTTTGTTCGAAGCAAGTGAATAACGAATGCAGAAAGTTAGCATCGTGGCAGGCAGCAAGATGCTATGAGAATATTTGACAGTCTGTTCGAAACAAGTGAATCGCGGAATCAGAAAGTTATTCTATTAACAATGATTAAGATGTGGCTAAAACATTTGACAATCACCTCGAAACAAGTGAACGGAATCAGAATAATAGTATCACAGAAGCCAGGTTGGAAACGCAGGCTGCGCTACATACACGCACGGCGCCCCGCGCGAGGTTTTGTTTTTTAAAGCCATGAAGTACCCCTATAAAAATTTTTTGTAAAATATATATAGAAGTAGACAGTAAGAGCATTTTTAAAAAAAAACTAGAGGTGTATCTCTAAAACATAACCTCAAAAAAAATAGTGAAATTTTTTTTAACATTTTTTTTGCCCCTATAGTTTTTTTAAATTTCATGATTTTTTTCTAATTAGCCTTACGGTTGACTATAATATATATTTCAATTATCAAAATCAGTTAAGTAGTTTTCGAGAAAAATGAAATTTTTTATTTTACTTTCCTTGTACATAAAGCCCCTAAAAATCAAATTTTTTAGTTATCCTTTGGAGGAATTTTATTTCACATCAGTGCCCATCTATATGTAGAGGTAATATGAACTTGATACGTGCGGGGGAAACTTTTGCATGCTTACCCTCCTAGGCCCTTTATGATTTTACAGTAAATCAGCACCTATAGAATAATAACACACACAGGATCAATTAATTTAGATGATAGGTTGAACTGTACTGTCTCCAGAGTTGCGCAGTTACGCGTAACTGAAGGTTTTTTTTACTTAAAATACCTAAGTGAAGTATTTTACGTAGAAAACAGGTAAAATTCCAAGTAAATTACGTACCGAGATAGTGGACCTGTAGAACTGTGCATACCTTTACTTTTTATATTCTCATCAGAGAATGTATTAAATTTGTGTAATATTCGAACCACCCAGCGAACCACCCCGTGAATCCGAAAGACAGGTTTTTACAAATGTGTCTGGCTGTATGCCTATCTATATGGATGTGTGTTGATCTTTCTGTGTGCACGATAATTTTTGAAAAAATTATCTAATTGATCGGCCTTTTGTATACTCTTTGAGTGTCGTAAACTAAAGGTCAAGATTGTTAGAGGGTTCATTTTGAAAATTTGTTAGAACACTTTTTTAACAATTCAAAAATACTGTGTATAGATATTCATAGCATTCAAAAAGACGAACAATTTATCTTTTTGACTTTTTTTATAAAACCAAAAATTACCCGAGTTGTAGAATTTACAAAATTCCAAAAAACACAAGAATGAACATTATAAGCTAAATAGCGCACGATATAAAAAAAGTCAAGAGAAGAATAATGTTGCTTTTTGAATGCCCTACAAGATTCTGTAAAAAAATAATAATATAAATTAATGTGAAGCAGAAGAAAATAAACACTCCGGGCTTTAATATATTCTATGGAATCATTTTAATTTGAAATGTCTATAAGTCATAATTGTAAAATATAGTTATTTTTGTTTATTTAAATACTTGCCCTATCGATAGAAATCTCCGAGTATCTGCTAGAGATTCTCAAGGCTGTGAGAACATCTGAAAAATTCTTGGCAGGCATAACAAGCAGAGGGGCTATCTCAACAGAGTAGCCGACACTCAAGGGTCCTTTGTTAAGCTTTCGGATTAAAATTTAGAAATAGTTTTTTTTAATTTCGAAGTTAACAGCCTAAAACATAATAATTCGGAATCTACAGGGTTCGATTATTTCAGATATCTAACTTTTCTTTATTTTAAAAATGAGAAATAATATAACGTATCTCTTAAATGGCATGAGATACGCAGCAATATAGACAACATTTTTGAATGCAACTCCAAATAGTATGTTAGTATATAATTTATAATTCTGAAATATGTATATTGAGAAAATTTATCAATTAAAAAACAAAGTGTTAATAATAATTTGAAGAAAAATTTAAAAAGAGAGTCAGATTGGCGACGGTCAACTACTGTAAATAACTCTGCCCGCCGCGAACGTGAAGAATACAATAGGACCGTTATATGGCTGTTACAACACTCTTAAAAGGACCTCGGAAAGCACCTCGAAAAGGACCTAAATCTTCTGACTATCTCTGAGACTAAATAATTCAAATACACCCTGAAAATACCTCAAATGGGCCAGGATATTTTGCCTGAAAGTACTCTGAGATTTCTATCGATAGGAAGTAATTGAAATGGATTTGAATATATTTTTTTTAGGAATACCGGTGAATTATTCAAACCCCAGAAGTATTCGTATTTTTCTGGGATTTTTCAAATTCATATCTATTTTCCATTATTGTTATTTTGAAATATTGGTCAATACCTAGGGGCTGTTAGATCTTGTAGTTGGTGGGGAGGCTTAAGCGTGACGGCCATAGGGGTCAAAAGGATCTCAGCCTACATGCGTATGGATATGGATTTAAGGATCCCTATAAACGGCTGTCGAGGGTGGTTGAAAAGGATCCCTATAGACGGGCTCTTTTGGTATGCACGTTTGTAATATGATAGAAGGGTGAAAGAGCTCAGCTAACACGGGCCTTCTGGACCCCTGGGTCGAGGTCCCTCCAGGACTGCGAACAGGTATTCATTGAATGTTCCTCTTAATGTACCCCCCCCCCCTCCCCAAGCCAAGGGCATAGAGTGATCGTGCCCGTGGCACTTTGAACCTGGGGGTCACGAAGGTGTTTTAACGGCCTCTCGGGAACACCGGACGGCCTCCCCAAGTAATTAGTGTTATCCCTGCATGCGGGTCTCAGCAGGAGCCGACCTTTTCTTTCCCTAGCTACTCGTGGAAACAAAAATGGAACATGCAAAGTTAAATGAAGAAGAAGAATCTGTATTTTCCGCATGCCAAACCCAGGTGGCAGCTGAGTCCCCAGCTCTCCCAAGAGCTAAGGGATTGACGGTTCCTCTGAGTGAGGGCATGAAAGCGGGAGCGGCCAATCATTCCCCCAATAAAAAACGCCTCATCGGTTCCCAGAAAAGGAAACTAAAGAGACAAGCGCAGCGGGCTAGTAGAGCATCTGCGGTATCTGGCACATCGGCAACTACAGCGCCGATAACCAGCACTGAGGCTCAAAAGCAGGAAAGGGTCTCTGATGGCACCCAATCGGGGGGGGGGGGGGCTAAGCTTGTGAAGAGGCACAAGGCGGCCCAACAATCGACGTCATCGGGGGTTGGATTGACGGTCGCTCAGAGGGATGACCCCCTGACCGTGGTGGTGACCGATACGAGCTACCCGGACTCGTTGCTCACTACAGTGCAGTTTGTGCTTTTCAGGAAAGCTATCTGGAGGGCGCTCGAAAGAATGTCCCGAGTTCAATGGCTGAAAATCAGGACCCCTTTCTGTACGGGAGGGATCTTTGTATTTGTAGCAGCCGACTTAGCGGCTACAGCTTGGTTAAACAAAATTGTTGTCGACACAAAGCCTTGGGAAGGCGCATCTCTTAAGATGGGTGGAATGAAGTTGCTCCAGAAGTGTAAGCTACGGTGTGGTTCCCGGGGGAACTGCAGGACCCGCCAGTGGTGCTCCGTCGGTTGGAGGGATTCAACTCCTCACTTAAGACAGCGTCCTGGCGAATTGTTAGACGCGATAGGCCTCGGGAAGAGGGCTCAGCGGGAGGAGGAACCAAACTAGGGATGTTCGATTCTCATTAAAAAATCGATTCTAGAATCAATTCTGAACCGTAACGTAAAGAATCGATTTTCTAAAAAATCGGAACGAAAGAATCGATTTTGCAAGAATCGGGTGAAAAAATCGTAAAAAATTATTATTTTTGTATGGCTACGAGATACTTTATATAACGAGTAAATTATTGATTAAAATAAAATCATTAACTATAATAAATAAAGCAATTATCATTATTGTAAATATTATAAAAAATATTATTATACTTTTTGTATAATAATACAATACAATATAATATAATAATGCAATGCGAAATATACTTCGTATTATTTCCATTTTTGTAATTTTTGGACTTTTCAATGTAATAATTCTCCTCTTAAGCATTTCTTAATAAAGTGAAATGAAAAAATTTAATTTATTTGAAGTAAAATACCAGTTTCATCCTAATCTAAAACTTAAAAACTTTTCAAATTTTATTTTTATTTTAATACGAAGTTTACGTGATTTCCAGTTTTCTAACCTTATATTTTAAAAATATTAAAAGTGAA
Organism: Druon quercuslanigerum; assembly: GCA_010014905.2. Classification (NCBI taxonomy): domain Eukaryota; kingdom Metazoa; phylum Arthropoda; class Insecta; order Hymenoptera; family Cynipidae; genus Druon; species Druon quercuslanigerum. The sequence goes on from JAAAKG020204365.1 coordinate 37,607, forward strand.
CTTCAACGTCTTTACAACTTCCACAAAGTGCACAGGCTACCGCCACTTTTAATACCTTTTTGCACTAAAATTATAATTAATAAATTCTGAAAGATACAACAAACTTCACTTTTTTAGGGCATTCGCGATACAAAGCACGGCCCTGTGCTTCTTTAAACTTCACTAAACAAAAATACTCTCGACCAATCAGTTTTATCTAGAAAGACACATGTCTACATCTCTTATATTTTTTCTCTAGAGCCCATTACCATTTTCCTTACAGTGTTATCGGTCCATTTCTATATGTCAACGCTCTTCTTGGTTATTTGTGGCTTTCTTTCTTTGCTACAAAGCAGAAAATGAACAGCCAATTATATGCAACCTCTGTCTTTTCTTTCGTCTTATAGAAGTTTCGTAATTGGCTTTTCGGTTTGCGCGCGGAAGCCCACGTGGAGCGATAATCTGACTTATACACTTAGTCTTAGGAGCTGTGAAAAATCTTTTAGATGTGAAGCGATGTGGTGCGATGCTAACTCTCACCATACTCTGTAGGGTAGCATTAGCGTCAGTCTAAGATGCAACGACCTAGTGGAATACCTAATTACAACTGATTTAGATATTCTTAATATGGGGAACACCCCGACGTTTCGTGACTCGGTCAGGGAGGAAGTCATGGACATTACTCTCTGTACCGGATGTTTTACATATATTATCAAAAAGTGGAGAGTCTCAGATGCACCCACTCTCTCAGATCACTCACAGATAGAGATCGAGTTGGAATCCATTGTGCCCGTTTCTGGCCCTAAATGGGCCAGAAATCCAAGTAGAACGGTCTGGGTTCAGTTTTCCACGGAACTAAAAAATGCACTCTTCGAGGTGCCCAGGTCAATTAGAGACGTGGACACTCTGGAGATGACGGCCGAAGATTTTACGAAAGCCATAAAATCTACTTATGAAAGTAACTGTCGACCTTCAAGAGTCCGAAAGGCTCGGGAGACACACTGGTGGAATGGGAAACTCAAAGAACTGCGCAGAGAAACCAGAGAGAGGTTCAGACGTGCCAGTACTGGAAAAACGGGGGACCTTTTGACCTCATTCAGGACAGTGAGGGATGAATACAGGAGTACAGTACCTATGGCAAATCATGAAAGCTGGACCAAATTTTGCACAGAAATCGAGACAGGAGCAGAGGCATCTCGACTGGATAAGCTGTTTTCTCGAAATGCGGACGCTATTCTCGGAACTCTGAAATTTCCCGGCGGGGGATACTCAGAGTCGGACGGGGACACCTTCGAGGCAATTAAAGTCGCCTGTGGCCCAACTGGGCTCAAATCGGCAGCTAGCTAACGTGATTGTTGCCCTAGCCAGGGTCGAGTGGGCCCTGAAGTCCTTCCGCCTTTGTAAGTCTCCCGGTCCATATGGTATATATCCAGTCTTCTTACAGAAGGCTAGTGAAATCATCATAGGACCGATTGTGAGACTTTCTAGAGCTAGTCTGACTTAGAGAGGGCTAGCCATTAGGGCTAGTCTGACTTTTTTACGTTCCGTCGGCATGGAGGGGTGCCAGAGCAGTTTTTATTCCGAAAGCAGACAGGATTAGATATACTTCACCCAAGGATTTCCGTCCCATTAGCCTAACATCTTTCCTACTAAAAACTTTGGAAAGAATTGTGGACTTAAGGCACAGCAGTTAACCTAATCGAAGGACAACTGAATCGGAAAGGCCTTGCGATTGGAACTTTTATGGACATTGAGGGAGCCTTTAACTACACCTCCTAGATAGGAAGCTGTCATGGAACGAGCACCTGGAAAACAAGTGCAAGAAGCTAGTAGCGACTCCGTGGCTCTGTAGGAGAGCCATAATGAAAAGCTGGGGCTTGAAACCGGAGACACTTCTTTTGATCTACACGCTGATCGTGCGACCCAGGCTTACCTATGCAGCGGTGGTCTGGTGGAGCAGGGTCGAACTGTCTACTGCGAAGGATCGACTGAAAAGGATCAGGGGACTGCTTTTGAGAGGAATCACTGGTGCCTCGAAGTCGACACCCACGTTGGCTCTGGGGGCACTTATAGGTTTGGAGAACCTCCATCTCACCATCAAGACCGTAGCTGCGAAGGCGGCCTGGAGATTAAATATGGTAAATGATAGCAGCATCTCGACAATAGTGCGGATACCAATTGATATTGCGAGGCCGAAACTCAGCAAGCTCAGGAACAAAAATTCCACTCGCCGCTATCTCTTCGACAAGAAGTATCGTATTAGCCTATCGACAAGAGTGGAATGGCTTAACAGTGAGGCACACTTGCCCAGTGATGGAGACAGCTGGTTCACAGATGGCTATAGGAACAGGAAGAACGCAGGAGCCGGTATATATCGTAGAAAGAATGGAATGGCTTCCACAATTGTGAAGGGGTCCTATTCCACAGTTCTACAATCTGAGATTATGGACATGCCTCAGTGCGCCGACAAGGCAAGTGAGTATGGCAATAAAAGGAACATTCGTATCTGCTCAGACAGCAGGGCTGCTATCATGGCTCTGAATGGGACTCTAGTCACTACTAGTTTGGGAGTGCATTGATGCACTGAATAAGCTAGCGACAGACAACCGAGTCACTCTGCTTTAGATCCCTGGACACAGCGGAATCAAGGGCAATGAGATATCGGACAGGCTAGCTAAACTAGCAGCAAAACAAAATTTTACTGGACCTGAGCCAGTTGTAGGTATTTCCAATAGTTTAGTTACTGAAGATATTGACAGTTGACTGACCGTGGAACATCAATATGAGTGGAGTTCGGTCTCTGGCTGCATACAGACTAAAACACTCCTAGGATCAAAGCAAAACCCTCACCGAGCTAAGGAATTACTCAGGCTCTGGAGGAGCGAAGTCAAAGTCCTAACAGAACTTTTTATAGGACACGGAAACCTCCGGTACCACAGGCATAAGATAGGGCTTGAAGAAGGTCCCTTCTGTCGTCTAGGCGGAGAGGATAATGAGACGTCTACTCATATCCTCTGTCACTGCCCTGCGATTGCGGCGAAATGTGTAATACTCACTGGCAATATCTGCACCAATGAGTCTGAAATATCAGCCAACAGCGTGGCATGGGCTGTAACGGTCTCAACCCAAAACAATAATAATAATAATAATAAAATTGCTGTGATTTTTCACATTCATATCTATTTTTCATTATTGTTATTGTGAAATATTGGTCCATTTAATACTTAATAAATATGTTGATGTAAAGTGTTTTTGTCTAGTGGTAAAAATAAATATTTTTTGAATATTGAATTTGAAAAGTTAAATATTAAAAAAAAATTGCTTTTTCACCAGTAGAGAAAAAAACACTTAGCATCCAGTAGACCAGTAGATAAAAACACTAAACAATAAAATATACACTGGTAAACCAATTGCATCATAATAAAAGTATGTGCCTATTTATAGGTACCTATATATAGGAAATAAATTTAAAAATCGTATACGACTTTTTAAATTTATTTCGAGGAATGTTTGCGAAGGGCAACAAGTTTTAGAGCCAATGTTTGTGGAGGGATACTGAAATCGCAGAACGTAAAGTCCCATATACTCGTAACATATTACATCATAATTTACATCACTACCAATGTCCAAATACCTGTTCACCGTAATCCAAAGAATGTGTCCTTCAGTCGATCCAATGAGCACTTCGTACCCAAAAAAGTTTTTGGTTGTTTGGAAAAATTAGAACAGATGTAGCCTCCAGAAGCTACGACCACGATCGTTCACTAAATGATCGATCCTTACGCAACCGGAAGTAATATGTCATCCGACCCAAATCGTCACTTCCCACAGCACCAGGAGACCATCGAGTCAGGAAAGTCAATTAACAAAAAGCGAAAGAGAAAGAAACACAGATTTGAAGGAATGGAACCAAGGTTTTCCAAACTTGGTTGTAAAACTGACCATCCTCGACCCAAGCGCCGAGCAAGTTCTGTAAAAAACCTTCACACCACTACCTGAGTCTTCTCTTCAACAATAAGGTAGCGTCCGAAACTTAAAAACAGAGAGAAACCTTTAAGGAATATAAACATTGAGAGAAAATCATTGTGTTGTCCATGAAATCGGAAGGTCACGCAAAATAAGAACAATGACATCAAACTAATTATTAACAATTATAATACATTTGATGCAATTACAAATATTAAATTATAGTGTAACAGATAGTAAGGGTTGTTTAAAGAACATTTATGAAATAGAAAGGTTACATAATGGAATAAGGTATTTTAAATAATAATTCAAGAAACTATAAGATAATCAAATTTTAAATTTACTGACTATAAAAAGAAAACATTTGTATGCATATATAATTATATAATATATAATCATTCTTTTTCGTTCTTGTTAGAAAGAGACCACTATAATTTGACAATGGTGGGTCGCTTAAGATTAACGCGACCTATAGAGTTTTACTGAACAACATGAGAGAACAGAGAGAACTTCAGTTTCAATAGGGTACTTTCCCTGCTCTTGTTATTCAGGCAAAAGTGGCTTTAAAAAACGGGAAAACCTGAAAACGTATTTTTCTGGAGCCATCGCCCTTCTGCCACTTCTTGTAAAATCTAAAGCACTCAAGAATTGTTTTTCAAGAATCTCCTCGAAATGATTCATGTAAGAGAGTAGAGAGGTCTTGTGCTTTTACGCATATCCATATCTTCTCCCATCTCAACCACCAAAGCGAAATCGATCAATCGTTTCTTTATCGTTGTGAGAGAATATGTGAATTTGTTCTATTGACGAGAACACCAGTACCACCGATTTTATAAAACGCAGATTGATGGCACTGTCTCGAATTTTTACAAGCGGTGAGTGTTCTGCATTTTTATCGTAGAAGTCAATTTAAAAACTGCAAAAATATCTTTAAACAAAATCTATTCTCATCTTTAGTTATTTTATAATAGTCTTTAGCATTTTCAGATTCGAAATATTTTTAAACATGTTTGGGAAGCTGATGAACGTACAAAAGTAGTCAAAGTGGGTTGCCGCGCACGTACGAAAAAGGAATTCGTATCCTGTTAAGACGTTAATTTAGACGTTCAAATCCCCCCCCCCCCTCTTTACTTTCCCTCTCAAAAATCCTCTTTTTTTCGCTTACGTCCCCTTTCTTTTACCATTTTTACTTACTTCGCTATCACTTCCATTTTCTTTCATTAACCACCCCATCGCTTACCCTCACTTTCCAAATTTCTCCTACTTCCCCTCCAATCCCTCCCTATTACATGCCCTACTTTTCCTTCTTTCAATTCCCCTACTTCGTCTTCCTTTTCCTACTACTCCTACCCTTACTTTCCCTCATTACCCCTCCCATTACTTTTCTCTTGCTTCCCCTGCTTCCGCTTTCCTCACTTCCGTCCCTTCTTCTACTTTCCTCCCATCACGTTCCAACACTTTCCATCATTTCGCCACACGGGAAAAAGGACTGGCACTTGACCGAAACTAAAAGGGTTCCTTCCCGGCTCTACGAAACCCTGAAAAGTGATTATTGAACTCGTCGGTGGCTTATTAATCAGAACAGCTTTTTCCCTAATTATTGTTGTCTTTCTAGACATTTTATTGTTCGATAAAAGATTTCCAACGGCCTACGATCAATAGCCAATCTTCTAGAAAATGTTGAATTTCCAATTAAGTGAACAAGTGAATTTCATTGAGGTTGGCATATACATTGGGGTGGTTTCGCGAGCCCCACGCAGGTCGACACGTATTTTCCACAAGAAAAAATTTTTTTTTGTACATTCTATTCAAAAACGTGGATATCAGGTGTATTCAGTTGAACCTCAACACTTCTATTTAAGATTAGAAATAGAATACAAATCCAAAATTACTTCTTGAATGTCATCACGATAAGTCTGTTTTTATAGGGTTACAAAAACCCTACATAACTAAAAAATTGGGATTTACGAGTTTTAGGAGCAAATTATTATTTTTTGCTGTTTCTTTAGTTTCTTTAATTACGGGTTTGTCAATTTTTTACCTTTTGTCAACCTTTTAGTTAGAGTGAAGTAATAATTAATACGACTTAATCAATTTTTTGTAACATGAACAAAGGTCATTTTTTCAAACAATTTATTTTTTTTTGCATAATTTTTTCTGATTTTCTCTTATTTCATACTAGAACTGATAGTAATTAATCATTTGATTCATACCTTATGCTCTGGAATCAACTTCATTTATTATTTGTTAATAAAGAAAAAGTCAATGAAAAGTTGGAAGTTTCAGAAAAAACAGCGACTTTCTAGCAATGCTCTAATGTAAACAATAACAAATTCTTCAAACAATTCTGTTTGTTAACTTGCATTCAGTTTTATCTCGCTAAGTGAAAAGTGATCAAAAAGATAAAAATTAAAAAAAAAACGAGATGGCCTAGCATATATATCGCAGCTATAGTTCTGAAACATTTCCAATATTGGCATGCAACATTACAGCGATATTTCTTTTTTGAAAGTTCCTCTACATTTTTTGAATTCGTTTGAATTCGTTTAAGTTCGTAGAATTCTTCTGAATTCTTTCTGAATTCACATCAAAATTTCTTCAGGGATATTTTGTAATTTTGTTTACAGATTGATTATTAATTTACTGGAAGGCTACGTCAAACTCACTTTAAGTTAAATATTCTAAGTACTCGGGGCAAGATTATGAAGTTGTAAAAATTCTATACAGAAAATTTTCCGACATCCAGCATCTTCTTCGCTTTTCTTTTCCATTTCCTTTTTTTCTACTTAAAGTTTTCCGTTGCCGTCGAGTATAGCGTTCCCTATTTATCACTGAGTCAATATATTGCCACCGAACCACGCCTCAAATCGCTTTTGAAATTAACTTCCGACAAAATTCCAACCGTTAACGTGCTTTCGTTTTTCAGACAATTTAGCAGGAAAAAGCTGCAGTGAAAAATGATTCCACAAATCCGAAACAAAACAACCTCGTTTCATGAAAAGGAAATATTTTTTTCATGTATGAATCCTGTTCAAATCTTTTATAAATATAATTGAAAGGGGAATAATGAATAAAAAAGTTGCATTATGTTTCGTCCCTTCTTTCACGCAGCCTTGAAGCTCGATTTATTTTGTCAACAAAAAAATGATGTGTAGACGATTTATTGTCAGCAAAATTCCATTTTCGTGCAAAGGACTGTTCCGTATATGAATTTCCATATTAGAGCAATCACATGAAAAATTTCGATCGTCCGAAATTTACACTCGGAAATTTATTTCAGTGTCGATAAGCAGGCGCGAATGACAAATCGGCTTCATGACGGTGAATAATTCAAAAATTACCCAAGCGTAAAGCCGCTATCGGGTGGTTCTTAAACACTTTAAGGAATCTGTAGACGAAAATTTTTGTTCAATCTAAAAAATAAAAAATTAACCAAGCTACAATACCATTTTCTTTAACAACATTATTTCGCTTAAATTATATATACAAATTTTCTTAGCACTAACTTAAGCTAGGACGGGTATTTTTAGTTTGGAAAAGCGAAATAAGTTGTAATAAAATGCTTAACGACCATTTTTTAATAGGATGCGCACTTTTCTTTTATTATGAAAATAAAATAATGAAAATGCTTTTGTTTCAATATCAATACATATTAGTAATTACAAATAATAAGGTAAATAGATTGAAATATTACACATTTTTCAGGGTAGCTAAGAATACAATTCAATGCAAAATAATAAACAAATATTAAAGTAATCATTGAAAATAAAATTTGTAGTTTATTTTGCAATATCTGAATAAGAATCCCAAGAACGATGTACAGAAATAATTAAAATATATATTGGATATTTGGTATAACGGAGCCGAAGAACCTTAAAAAAAGAGAATTCACAATCACCAAATTACGGTTTTCGATGCTTTGACCTTTAATTTTAAAGTACAAAACCAAACGCGTAGCACTATTCAACTGTCCCGGGTCCTAGGCGCGCTCACACTAGTTCTACATGAATGCCTTAACGCAGTACTCTGTCTCTTTCTATCTGCGCCTTTTGCTGTGAAAAAACGCGGCAAGAGATTTTTTTAATTCATATTGAATTGGTACCAAGTTCATTAAATGCTCTTAAATTATTCGAAATTGACATCATTTTTAGAAAAATCAATTGATTATTTTTATTTTATTTTTTATTTTTTGCACTGCATTTGAGTTTATTTTAAATACACCCTAGATTCTTATCATTATATCATAATTTTTTGGAAATTCGCTTGAATTTTTTTTATTCACTTGATTCTACTCATTAGAATGGATAAAAAAATGTTACTTCACCCTTAAGTTCTTTGAAATCACCCTTAATACTTAGGGATTTTTTTAAATCCCCTTTACTTTTTCTAAATTCACTGTGAGGCCCGAACCTAACTAATTCAATGAATGTTGTTAATATTTTTAAATTTTGTCCAATTCTTTTCATTCCCTACACAAAACACATGTTCGCTAAGAAAATTCATTTTTTTAACCTAAAATGGCCTAACAAAACCTCTAAACTATTTTCGTTTAATAGTTATTATTGCCCAACCTAATATATATTTTATATTATATTTTATACTATGCTCTTTAATTATTAAAAAATAAATATTTCGTCGCAGAATTCTTTATTTTTTTATTTCTGATATTACATTTATTTAATTTCGTGTATAAAAAAGATCTTTTTGAATCAACTAATTCAGATTAAATTGTTTTTATATTTATTCTTCAATTTTTTATGAAATCAGAGGTCTTTTTATGGTGTGATTGAATAGTAAAGGAGATTCGACTGAAATTAAATCTTGTTCAATTTTTCTTGCAGAAGGTGACGCAGGAGATTGGGGTCCTTGGAGCCAATGGACTCCATGTAGCAGTTCTTGCGTCGGAGGAATAAGGAATCGTTATAGGTTTTGCGACAACCCACCCCCGCGATATGGAGCCCAGTTTTGTCAGGTAAGAATTTTCGTTAAACTTTTCTAGTTAAAGTCCATAATTTTAAGTTATTTATCTTTCTTTTCCCATATTATGACAAAACTTTGTTTTTAATTATTGTTTTTCTAATAAAACAGCACTTAAATTCTTATTTTTAATCGCTTTATTATAGTAGCATCAGCACATCTAAATTTGGCGCAGATTCTTAAGAAAACAAAAAACCTTGTGTACGTGTTCTATATAACGGAACATAGGTTTTAAGATTGGCTGCTAACAATTTTTTATATATTTTTTTAACGATCACATTTTGATCTTGCCTGATGGGTTTTTTAGGATTTTTAAAAACTTAAAAACAAATTTAAATGTTTAAATTGACGAAAATGCAACCGCTTTTTTAAATATCAAAGGTTTTTTTAAAAAATATATTTGAGATATATAGAAAATTGAAAATCAAGTCGAGGAGTTGTACAAAAAGTTGCTGTTCCATTTTTTGATATTTGGCATCGTTTTTCGAGTACACCGAAACCTTGATATAGTCCCGAGCTGTTTGCTATTGGGCTTATATCGCAAACGAGTATTTCTAGGAAAATCCCCTCGGTGCCTAAAAGCACCTGTTTCACCTCCCACTTGCTTGCTCAGTCGTCGGCGATAGGAGCGGCAATGCGCGGGGATGGATAGAATTATGTCTATATCGCGAAGTGCTATATCGAGGTTCCAGTGTATTTCCAAAAACTAAATTTATCACTCAAACCTTTTTTGCTAAAATATTTTGAAAATCCGAGCAGAAACTCTTCGAAAAAAAAACATTTCTGCTTCAGAAGGAAAAATAATTAGGAAAATGCCAAATTCTAAGTAAGTGTTCGCATTTACATTCTGGTCGTTTTTTTTTTAATTGTATGCCAAATATGGGAAAATAGAATTTGAGCCCTTTCCAGAAACCTGCGGAGGAAACACTTTTTCTCTTTGATTTTTTCGCTACCATAATTTTCTTAATTTGCAGCTTCACTTTTTCCATTTTTTAGAATGCCAGTAAACCGTCCATCTGGATAAAAATTGAATGATCTTTACTATAAAAAATATATAATTTTTAAACAAATTTAGGCCAGTTCTTTTTAAAAAAAGTTAAAGTTTTTTTTAATAAATGCTTAAAACTAATTATCTGTTAATTTTAGTTATTAATTATATTGAGTGCCTAACAAAAATCAACGTAAAAAAAGTATGACAAAATCATTGGATAATTTTTGTGGTTTTCTCATAAAAATAAAAAAGTTTTAGCAAAAGTTTATAAAAGTGACTATAAAGTGATTATAATTCTGTGAAGAAACCGCAACGTTGAAAATCATCAGTTTTAAAAGATATTTTGATTCATTTTGTATTTGTTAACAAAAAATCCAATGTTTCTAGGTCTCGTACGACTTTATTTTACTGTTATAATATATTATATATTATATTATATTATATATAAAAAATTATAATAATTTTTATTTAACGACTAACGAAACAAGTGATTCAAGTAAAGTAAATGGCAGCGTTCCCAGAGGCAGACCGCGGAAAGAATGGTTAGAATGTGTAAATGAGACCCTAGTTAGAAGGGACACGAGAGGACAGAAAAGTATGGCGGAAAATAGTTAAAAGAAGAGTGTCAGCAGAGTGAATGACGCCTAAAATAAAAAACCTTGGATACTAATGGACCCAAGTGGGGAACCTCACATGACGACTTTGTGAGGATCTTCACTTAGGGTGATTGCTAGAGAAATTGATCAGCAACCTGAGTCGGAGCAGTGTTGCGGAATGAACGTGTTATTTAAATAAATTAAATAACACGAGAATTCTAGATCAATCCAAAAATTATATAACCCCTTCCTCACACTACTCTCTTCCCCACCAGTTGAGTCACGCCTACCCCGAAATGAAAACGGCTTAAGTTTGTAGTAATAATAATAATGATAATAATGATGATAATAACTCAGAGAGCTTTTACATAACTTTTTAGTTTGGACGGAAGCATACTTCTCTAGCTTCCTTCATGTACATGCATTTTTCATTCAAGCTCTCTCCTGTTTGTCTAGCTTCTTATGTCTTTGTTTCAGGCGACATTCCCTCTACTGACACTCTTCTTGTTAACTATTTTCCGCCATACTTTTCTGTCCTGGC
>JAAAKG020204366.1:0-23199 GCA_010014905.2 Druon quercuslanigerum
TTTTTTAGCAGAAGATTTATCATTTTAGTTAAAAATTCACTTTAATTATTGAATTTTTTGTGGAAATTTTCCTCCTTTCGATAGAAATGTAATCTTTTTCGTTAAAAAATTTTCTGCTTTATTAAATTTTCAACCAAATAAAATTAATTTTCAACCAAAAAGAATAGTTTAATTTTCAGTTTAAAAAACAATTTTCAACTTTTTCAGAAAAATTATGATTCTTGAACTGAAATATTTTAATTGTTTAGCCAAAAAGATTAATTTGTTAACAAAAAAATATCAATTTTAACGTGCATATATGAATTTCCAATCAAATACTTGAATTTTCATCTAAAAAGGATTAATTTCCAATCAAAAAAGCAATAGTTTAATTTTCAGTTAAAAAAATTAAAGTACAACAAGAAAAAATCAATTTTAAACAAAATAGTTAAATTTTTAGTTCAAAAAAATAATTTTCAACTAAAAAAGAAAGTTAATTTTCAATGAAGCAGTGAACTTTTACAAAATAATACGTTTTCAAAGTAATTATGAATCTTGAACATATATATTTGAATTTTTAAACCCAAAAAGATTAATTTTCTAAGAAAAAAGTAATTCTTAACCAAAGAGATGAATTTTTAACTAAACTGATGGAACATTTACCTGTCTTAAGTTTACTTATCAATAAGAAAAACAACGAACTTTTTAAAAATAGTTAAATTTGCAACTGGAGTAGATAAATTTTCTATTTAAAAAATTATTTTTTAACTAAAAAGACTAATTTTTAACAAAATACACGAATTATGAACCAAATAGTGCAGTATCCAAATCAAAAAAGTTAAGTTTTGAACCAGAGATGAATTTTTAATCAAAATTATTAATAGTTAACCATACAAAAAAATTTTAACAATAGAGTTTAAATTTTAATCAAGTAGTTGAATTTTCAACCAAAAAAAGGTTAACTTTCGGCAAAAAATGTAGACGATATTGAAAATGAAGGTTTATTTTGAAAATTTAATTAGTCTGTTTTTAGTTGAAAATTTATCTGTTTTAGATAAAAATTCAATTATTTATTGAAAATCCCTCTTTTTTGGAGGAAGAGTACTCTCGTTAGTTAAATCTTCATCTTTTTGGTCAAAAATTAATTTCTGGGGTTGAAAATTTAACTATTTTGTTGAAAATTAATTTCTTTTTTTATTGAAAATTTATGCATGTGATTGAAATTTTTTTGTTAGTTGAAGATTTATCATTTTAGTTAAAAATTCACTTTACCTATTCCATTTTTTGTGAAAAGTTTCCTTTTTTCGATAGAAATGTAATCTTTTTCGATAGAAATGTAATCTGTTTCGTTAAAAAATGTTCTGCTTTGTAAAAAATTGAGCTATTCTATTATTTGTTAAAATTTTAGTTAAATTTTCGCTTTTTGAAATATAAAACTCATCTCTTGGGTTAAAAATTCCACGATTTGTTAAAAAAATAATATTTTTTTGTTGGAAATTCATTACTATAATTAGAAACTAATTTCTCTAATTGGTCATCCTTTACTTTTTAATTGAAGATTATTTTTTTTATCTGAAGGTGTAACTATTCCATTTTTGCTTGAAAATGTATATTTTTAGTTAAAAATTAATTAATTTGGCTAAAAACTCATTTTTTTTCTTTAAAATTTACTTTTCTTACTGCAAATTAAACTATTTTGATTTTTAAATTTATCTGTTTTTGTTCAAAACATATGTATTTTATTGAAACTGTCTTTTTTTAAACAAAATTTAGCTTCTTGGTTAAAAATTAAATTATTTTGTTAAGAATGAATTTCTTTAGTTAAAAAAACTATATAGTTAAAAATTCGTTTTTTATATAGAAAATTCATCTTTTGTGTAGAAAATCCCTCTATTTTTGGCAAAAATTCATATTTTTGGTTGAAAGTTCATCACTGTGATTAAAAATTAGTTTCTTTGGGCGAAAATGTTGTTTCTTTTGAATTAAAACTTATTTTTTGTATCTCAAGCAGTAATTACTCCATTTTTGCTTGAAAATTTGTATTTTAAGTTTTAACTGAAAACAAAATTCTTATATTTTTGGTTAAAAAATCATTTTTTGTATATAAAAAAAAACTATTTTGTTGAAAATTTGTTCTTATGATTGAACATTTATGTCTTTCTAAGATTTTAACTATTATAATTCAAGTTGAAAATTGATATTTTTTAGATGAAAATTAATCTTTTGGGTTGAAAATTCAACTAACGATTTGGTTAAAACATTATATTTTTGGTTGAAAATTCATCATTTTAGTAAAAAAAATTAATTTCTAATATTCAAAATTTACGTTTTTTATTTGAAAACTCAAATATTTAATGCGAATAATGTTTTTGCATGATTTTGACTTTTTTACCATTTAAATTAAGCGCCCTTTCCAATTTGAAGCGATATATTTACCCGCAAAATTTGAATAATATAATTATTATTAATAAAGAAAGAAAATACGATTTGTTAAATCCAAATTCAAAAATCTCATAAATGCTCATTAAATTCTCAAACCACGTAAAGATCGAGCATATTCTCGAGCATATTCTCATGCTCTTCATATTCTCATGCTCTTCATATTTTCTCGGAGAACTTAAACTTTTTAGAACACTACCTGTAAAAAATACTTATCATGAGAGTTGACGGTCGCCGTTTGGCGACGCCAGCTATGCAGTTGGCCTAGAATTCAAATAATGCAGGACGAAAGTGTTTAAAAAAAGGTTTGTTAAATAACAATAATTTTCTGATGATTCTCGGTAAAAGATAATAATCGTTAAGATTTTTTTTGAATCTTTCGAATTAAAAATTATGTTCAAAAATCATAAAATTATCTGCCTTTATACGTAAATCCCAGTGCATTCCTACTAAATAATTATTTGTTTAATTCTTAAATATCTGAAAATAAAATAGCATAATTTTATAATATTCTATATTCTTTAAATAATATAATATATATTATATAATATAACATTTTTTTATTTATTAATTTAAATTCATTTCGGATTTTTAAATATTTAAAGAAACAAATTATGTATTTTAAAATTAACACAATGTGTTTCATTATTTAGTAATATGATCATATGTTATTTCATGTTCAAAAAATGTTTGAAAAAAATATTTCGAGTTTTCTCTATTTGACAATAACTATTTAGAGTTTACTGTTTTTCTTTTTCTCTTTAGGTAAAAGTTGCAATTCTTATTTAATTATAATACTGTAGCACTTATATTTTATTGCTTAAAAGATTTTCTGCAATTTTCATTAACAAAAATAACCATGAAAAACATTTAACTCTAAAAACTATTGGTAATAAACAATGAAAATTGTGAAATGTTTAATTGAAAAGTTCACCTCGAGTTCTTTTCCAAAACTAGTTATAATTAACAATAAAATATTTTTCACGCTTTTATAAATCACTTTTTAACAACGTTTATTTTTTAGCTTGAAATAACTTTAGTTCGTGTTTAATTTAAAAACAAGTATAATGAAAATTCCCTTTTCTTATTAAATCTTAAGTTAAATTGCATGAAAATAGTTATGACGAAAAGCGAATTTGAAAATAAATTCATTAAAATTAATTAAATTTGCTTAGAATGTATAATTTTAGTTTATTTTTTAAGCTTGAAAATTTTTCAAATAAAATTTTTAAAAAACTGCAAAATCAAAAAAAAATTGTCATAAAATCTTCCGGAAAATAACTTTAAATTTTCCTAACAATCTAGAGAATATTGTTTGATTCTCTCAAAACCTTTCCAAATTCATATCAAACTTCTTTTTTTACAAAATTCTAAAAAAAATCTACATTTTTCTCCAAAATTTTATATATTTCAAATACACCATATTTTAAAATCTTTTTAAGATATCTAAACGTTCTAAATGTCTTTTAAAGTTTTTCGAATTAGTCTTAAAATTTTTTAAAGACAAAAAATTGGCCCTGAAGACTTCCAGATTCCTTTTCGAAAATTTTTTGGAAATACTTTGAAATCTTTTAGAACATTATCCTAAAATTAATTTTTAAAAATAAAATTAACATTAATTTTTTTTTGGGGGGGGGGGGGGAATCTAAAAAACATTTTTTCATTATCTTGAAACCTTTCGTAATTTTAATCCAGCTTCCTTTTTAAAAATATTCAACAATCTAAATTTAAAAAAAATAAAAATGTTTACAAGATTAAAATTATCTTTAAATTGTTTGAATACTTTTAAATATTTATTAGGCATAACCTAATTTTGTTGTTGTAATTTTGTAATTCTGACTCAATTTTTTTAGAATCCCTTTTTTAAAATCAAGAAATCATTTGAAATTTAAAGATGGATCTTAAGACAATTCTGTTGTTCTCTTAAAACCTTTAAAAATTTTTAAAAGGCTTCACACTTTTTATTTTAACTCATAAAAAATGTACATTTCGTTTTAAATTTGTTCGAATCTATATATTTAAAAGAATTCAGGGTGAATTCCAAGAAAAATGTCAAATCTTTGAAACCCTACTAATTTCTAACACAAGAAGTGGTTAATGATTACAGAACAATTCAAGATAAATTCAAAAGAATTCAAATCAGTTAAAACAATTTTAAGAATCGAAAAAAGTTGGATTGTTTACAATAAATTTTAAGTGAATTTATAGAAATTTTTACAACAAATAAGAAGAATTATATGAAATACATAAAAAATCAATCTAAATTTAAAAATCAATTAAAGTGAATTAAAAACAATTCAAAAACATAAAAATTAATTGAATTGGGTAGAATTGAGTGAATTTAGAAAAATTTAAAAGAATTTAAAAGTATTAAGGATACATTAATAAAAATTCACAGCGAATTACAAATTAATTGTATACAAATATTGGAAAATCTCTTCAAATATTCGAAAACCTACGAAATCACTCATGCCTGGTAAAAAATTTTTTTGAAATCCCTTAGTAAAATATTAAAATCCCTTGAAATTGTACAAATCTCTTGAAAATGCCTTAGAATTTTTTAAAATATCCTTAAATATATCAGCCTTTAAAAGCCTTCAAACTACTGAAATAAATTTAAAAATTCTGGTAATCTTTTAAAATTTCCTAAAATATTTCGAATCCTTTGATATCTGTTAAGCCCTTAAAACTGTTTAAAGCACTTAAAATGCCTGAGAATCTATTACAATATACTCAAATATTTCAAATCCTTTTAAATCCCATTAAATTACTGAAATAAATAAATAATTTCTTTGTAATCTTTTAAGATAATCCAAATTATTTTAAATCCTTCACACTCTTATGAAATTTTTTAAAGCTGTTGAAAATTCCAAGGAATTTGAAAAAAGTACCTTAAAATATTTCAAATCCTTGATCACTGTATAAATTGATTAGCAGGATAAATTAAATTAAAAAAATTTTACTAAAAAAAATAAATTTTAAATTTATAGAAATTTAAGTGAATGCATAAAATTCGAAAGAATTCCAAAGAATTCAGTGTGAATTCGAAATCTCTTAAAATATTTTAAACCCTACAAAATACCTAATAATAAAATTCCGCGATATTCTTTGATGATATTTTCGAAAATCATGGAAAGTGTATTAAAATACACTGAGGGTTTCAAAATCCTCTAAAATCATTGAAATCCTCGAAAATCTTACAAAAATAACGTGAAATCTTTTTGAATATTTCAAAACCTCATACGTCCTGTCAATTAATTAAATTAATTTTTTTAAATCCTTAGAATCTTTTTACATTCCCTACAAAAATTCAAATTAAAAGCTCCTGAAAATGGCATAGAAGTTTCAACAATTTTAATGAATTTTAAACTTTTTTTATTTAAAACCCGAAAAGATGAATTTTTAATAAAAAAGATTAATTTTCTACACAAACAAAAAACGAATTTTTAATAAAAAAAGTATGAATTCTCAAACAAAAAGCCAATAGTGGAATTCGCAGTGAAACAAATAAAATACAACAAAATTTTAAATAAAATAGTTGAATTCTTAACCAAAGATAAATTTTTAATCAAAAATGAAAAATTTAAACTTTAAGTTAGAAAAATTAGTAACAATAGTTAAATTTTAAGCCAAAAAAATTAAATTTCTGCCAACAAATACCATTTAAGAAAAAATGATTTTTTTTAACGAAATAGTTCAATTTAGAACTAAAACAAAAAACATTTTTTATTAAAATGAATTTTCAAACAAGAAATTTAATTTCTACGAAAAAATATGAATTTTAAACTTGAAAATATCATTTTTCAACCAAAATTTCATTTTTCAAGTCAAAAAATGAATGTTCAACCTAAGAACTGAGTTTTTAATTAATATTATGAAATATTTAACAAGTATAATAGTTAAATTTGCAATTGAAAAAAAAATTCAACCAAAAAGGAAACAACAAATTTCCGAGAAAAATTTCTCTTCATCCTAAGAAAAAACAGTTATCTTAATGAAATAGGTTATTTTTTAAACCCAGAAATGATTCAATTCAAATTATGAATCTTCGAAAACAAATTACTTATTAACGAAAGAGTTCAACTTTTAACCATGTAATTTTACTTCTTGAATTTCATTCAAAATTCGTCTTTTTTTGTGGAAAATTAAACTTTCTGTTTAAAAAATGATCTTTTTTATTTAAAAATTCAAAAGTTCGATTCAGAATTCTCGAATTTTGTATAAAATTTATTTTATCGTTAGAAAATTACTTTTTTGATTTAAAAATTCATCTTTTGTAGTTGAAAATTAAATTGCTTGGTAGGCAATTTATGTATTTTGATGAACATTTGTATTCTCTGGTAGTAAATATGTTTTTGTTTAAAAATTCATCTTTTTTAGTTAAAAGTTTAACACTTTGGTTAAAAACTTGAATGTTATTTAAACATTTTATTTTTTGGTCGTAAATTAATTATTTTTTTAATTTAAATTTTTATGACGATTCAACTTTTTTGTTCAGAGTTCTTCAAATTTTGTTAGAAATTCGTCTTTTTGTTAGTAAATTAATCTATTAAAATAAATTGTTTTGGACAGAATATTGGCAACTTGACTTGCTAGAAATTTTTTAATTTAATTTAATAATTTTCTAAATTATTGCCCAAAATTATTGTGTTTAAAAAGTCATCTTTTGCATAAAAATTAAAATTTTTGGTTAAGAATTCTTGAATTTTGTTAAAAATTTGTCTTTTCTGTTAGAAAATTAATATTTTGTTTAAAACTTCAACTTTCTGGTTGAGAATTCTGGAGTTTTATTGAAAATTCGTCTTTTTTGGAAAGTAAATTAATCTTTTTTTGAATAAAAATGCCTGTTTTTCAGTTGAAAATTCAACTTTTTGATTCAGAACTCTTGAGTTTTGTAAAAAATTTATTTTTTCGGTAGAAAATTAATCTTTTGGCTTAAAAATTTATCTTTTTTGTTAAAAATTTAACAACTAGGTTTTAAAGTTGAAGTACTTTCTTCAAAATTAAAAAGCAAAATTTCCTCATTTCTTAAAAATTAAACTTTTTGGTTAAGAACTTTATGAAAAATGCACTTTTTTCTAGTAAATTAATAATTTTTGTTAAAAAATACACATTTTGTAGTATGTTTTGTTGATAATTCATGTATTTTGTTGAAAAATTGTAGTTTTTGGTAGTAAATTAATCTTTTTGTTAAAATATTAATCTTTTTTATTTGAAACTTCAACTTTTTTTCAGGTTTTTTAAATTTTATTGAAAATTCCCCTTTTTCATCTCTTTCAGTTAAAAGTTCAACTTATTGGCTGAGAGCTCTTGAATTTTGTCAAAAATTCGAATTTTTTGGTAGTAAATTTTCTTTTTGTTTAAAAAGTCCATTTTGTATGAAAATTTAACTTCTTTGTTCAGAATTCTTGAATTTTTTTTAAATTCGTTTTTTCTGTAAAAAAACTAATCTTTTTCTTTAAAAATTCAGTTTTTTGTTTAAAAAATTAACAAATAAGTTTTAAAGTTGAACGAATTTCCTAAAAATTGGAAAATGTTGTTTTTCTTTCATAAAAATTCAACTTTGTGGCTTACAATTCACGTATTTTGTTACCAAATTCTATTGTTTTCTTTTGCAATAAATTAATCTTTTTATTAAAATTTTCATCTTTTTAAGTTGGAAATTCAAGTTTTTGTTTGAGAACTCTTCAATTTTATTAAAAATTCGTCTTTTTTAATTAAAAATGATTTTTTTCGTTGAAAAATTTAACAAGTAGGTTATAAAGTTGAACTTCTGGCTCAAACATTAAAAAATATTTTTTTTTCTTCCTGAAAAAATAAACTTTTTAGTTGAGAAACATCTTTTTTGCTAATAAGTTAATCATTTTGTTTAAAAATTCATCTTTTTGGTTACAAATGGAACAACAAGGTTTTAAACTTGAACTACTTTCTTAAAAAGTAAACTTTTTGGTTAAGAATTTTATTGAAAATTCGTATTTTTTTTTGGTAAATTAATCTTTTTGTTTAAAATTTTATCATTTATAGTTGAAAATTGAAATGCTTGATAATAAAGTAATATTTTTGTTTAAAAAATCAACTTTTTGGTTGAGATTTCTTGAATTTTAATGAAAATTCGTTGTTTTTTTTTGGTAGCAAATTAATCTTTTTGTTTAAAAATCAATTTTTTCATGAAAATTTAACTTTTTACTTTAGAATTCTTGAATTTTGTTAAAAACTCGTTTAATCTGTAAAAATTAATCTTTTTGTTTAAAAATTCCGCTTTTTGTGCATAACTTTAACAAATAGGTTTTAAAGTTGAACTACTTTCTTAAAACTCAACTTTTTGCTTGAGAATTCTTGAATTTGATTGAAAATTCAAGTTTTTGTTTAAAATTTAATCTTTTTGGTTTAAAATTTAACAACTGAGTTTTAAAGTCAAACTAATTTTTTGAAAAAAATGCGTTTTTTCGTTTGTGATTCAAAATTTAAGTTAACATATAATTTCTTTGGTTAGAAATTAAACTGTTTTGTTTGAAAATTCCTTTTTTTGGGTTAAAACATTACTTTGATAATTGAAAATGGACCTACTCCATTTGTAGTCTAAAATGGTTATTTTTTTAGTGAAAATGAAACTATTTGTTAAAAATTCCTTTTTTTGTGGTTGAAAATTCAACATTGTGGATTACAATTCACGTATTTTGTTGCAAAATTGTATTTTTTTCTTTTTTAATAAATTAATCTTTTTATTAAAATTTTAATCTTTTTAAGTTGGTAAATTCAAGTTTTTGCTTGAGAATTCTTCAATTTTATTGAAAATTCGTAATTTTGGCTTAAAAATGAATCTTTTTGTTTAAAAATCTATCTTTTGGTTAAAAATTTAACAAGTAGGCTATAAAGTTGAACTAATTTCTCAAAAATTAAAAAAAAATTTTCTTCCTGAAAAAATAAACTTTTGGGTTGAGAATCATCTTTTTTGCCAATAAATTAATCTTTTAATTTAAAAATTCATCTTTTTGGTTACAAATTGAACAACAAGGTTTTAAACTTAAACCACTTTCTTCAAAATTAAAAAAATTGTCTTTCTTTCTTAAAAAATAAACTATTTGGTTAAGAATGTTATTAAACATTCGTCTTTTTGTTAAAAAATTAATCTTTTATAGTTGAAAATTAAATTGTTTCGTTGGAAATTCATCTATTTTTATGAAAAATTGTATTTTTCTGGTAGTAAATTAATGTTTTTGTTTAAAAAATCAACTTTTTAATTGAGATTTCTTGACTTTTATTAAAAGATCGTCCTTTTGGTAGAAAAATAATCTTTTTTATTTGAAAATTCCACCTTTTTTTTAGATTTCTTAAATTTTATTGAAAATTCGTCTTTTTGGTAATAAATTAATCTTTTTGTTCGAAAATTCCTTTTTGTAGTTGAAAATTCAACTTTTTGATTCAGAATTCTTGAGATTTGTTAAAAATTTGTTTTTCCATCAAAAATTAATCTTGCTTAAAATTTTTTTTTTTTTTTTAAATTTAAAAACTAGGTCAGAATTTTTTGTCTTTCTTTCCTAAAAATTCAACTTTTTGGTTGAGAATTCTTGAACTTTTTTGAAGTTTCGTCTTCTTGGGTTGAAAATTCAACTTTTTATTTAAAAATACATCTTTTTGCTTTAAAATTTAACAAATAAGCTTTAAAGTTAAACTAATTTCTTAAAAATGCATTTTTTCGTTGGTGATTTAAAATTTTAGTTAAAAATTCTTCTCTTTGGTTAAAAATGGCTTTTTGAACTGATATTTTCGGGGTTTTTAGTTGAAAGGTAATATTTTTTATTAAAAATTCAACTATTTCAGTTGAAGACTCATCATTTTATTTCAAAATTAATCACTTTTCATATTTTTAATTTAATTTTTTAAACTGAAAAATAAGCATTTGCATTTTTGGTTGAAAATGTATCCTTGTTAGTTGAAAATTTCTCTTTTTTGTTAAAACATTAATCTTTTTGGTTCAAAAATTAAAATATTTCAGTTGAAGATTCATAATTTTTTAAAGTTGACTGTTTTATTAACAAGTAATTTTTTTTATTTTGGAAAACTATTCTTTAAACTAAAAATGGAACTATTGCATTTGTTGTTGAAAAATTATCCTTTTTAGTTGACGATTTAACTATTCGATTTAAAATTTGTTTTTTTCTCGTTCTAATTACATTTTTTTAACTGAAAATTAAACTATTACACTTTTGTTTAAAAATTTATCCTTTTTAGTTTAAAATTGATCTTTTTTAGTTGATAATTCAAATTTGTGGCTAACAAGTCATGTATTTTGTTAAAAAATTGTATTTTTTAGTTGTAATAAACTAATAATTTTGTTTAGAAATTCATCTTTTAGTTCAAAAACCCATTTTTCGGTTAAAAACTGAACAACTAGGTTTTACAGTTGAACTACTTTCTTAAAAAAATAAATAAATACTTTCTTAAATAAAAACTTAACTTTTTAGTTGAGAATTCTTGAATTTGATTGAAAAATCGTCTGTTTTAGTAGAAAGTAATCTTTCTGTTTAAAAAATAATCATTTTTATTTCAAAATACAACTTTTTGATTCAGAGTTCTTGAATTTTGTAAAAAAAATTCATTTGCTTCGTTAGAAACTGAATCTTTTGGTTTAAAAATTCCGATTTTTTGTTAAAAATTCAACTTCTTGATTGGCCATTGATGTATTTTGTTGAAAATTTGATTTTTTTAGTAATAAATTGATATTTTGTTTAAAATTTTATGTTTTTAGTTAAAAATTAAACTTTTTGTTTCAGAATTCTTGAACTTTATTGAAAATTCCTTTTTGGTTGAAAACTAGTCTTTTTGTTTAAATATTTATCTTTTTGGTTATAAATATAACAGCTACGTTTTAAAGTTAAACTACTTTAATTAATCATTATAATTTAAAAAATTTCGTTCTTTCATTAAAATATAATATTTGGTAGAGAATTCTTGAGTTTTATTGAAAATCCTTAAATTATTGTCCGAAATTGGTAACGTAATTTATGAATTATGCCTAGAGTCTTTGAATCTTTTCGTTTAAAAATCCATCTTTTGGGTAAAAATTTAACAACCACGTTTTAAAGTTGAACTACTTTCTTAAATTTTAGAAAAAGTTGTTTTTTTTCTTAAAAATTCAACTTTTTGTTTGAGAGTTCTTAAATTTTAAATGAAAATTCGTCTTTTTTGGTAGTAAATTAATTTTTTTTTAACAATCCATCTTTTTCAGTTGAAATTTCAACTTTTTGCTTGAAAATTCAACTTTTTGTTTAAAGTTAATCTTTTTGGTTCAAAATTTAAGATTTAAGTTTTAAACTTGAAGTTTTTTTTAAAAAAAATGGGTTTTTTGGTTTGTGATTCAAAATTTTTAACAAATAAAAGGAATTTTTAACAAAATAGTTGAATTTTTATACTTAAAAAATAACCATTTTCAAACAAAACTTCTTTTTTCGGGTTAAAAAATTACTTTTGTAGTCGAAAATAATTATTTTTTAAGGAAAAATTCAACTATTTTGTTAAAAATTCAACGTTGTGGCTTACACTTTATGTACTTTGTTGAAAAATTGTATTTAAAAAAAAAATAAATTAAATATTTTCATAAAAAATTTCATCTTTTTAAGTTTGAAATTAAAGTTTGTGCTTAAAAATGAATCTTTTTGTTTTAAAATCGGTCTTTTGGTTAAAAATTTGAACAAGTAGGTTATAAAGTTGAACGATATTCTCAAAAATTGAAAAGAAAATTCTTTTCTTTCTGAAAAAATAAACTTTTTTGCTAATAAATTAATCTTTTTGTTTAAAAATTCATCTTTTTGGTTACAAATTCAACAACAAGATTTTAAACTTTAACTACTTTCTTAAAAATTAAACTTTTTGGTTAAGTATGTTATTAAAAATTCGTCTTTTTGTTAGTAAATTAATCTTTTTGTTTAAAAATGCATATTTTATAGTTAAAAAATTAAAATGTTTGGTTGGCGATTCATGTATTTTTTTGGTAGTAAATTAATGTTCTTGTTTAAAAAATCAACTTTTTGGTTGAGATTTCTTGAATTTTCTTGACAGTCCGTCCTTTTGCTAGAAAATTAATCTTTTTAATTTGAAAATTCCACCTTCTTTTTTTTAGATTTCTTACACTCTATTGAAAATTCGTCTTTTTGGTGATAAATTAATCTTTTTATTTGAAAATTCCTTTTTGTAGTTGAAAATTCGTCTTTTTGGTGATAAATTAATCTTTTTATTTGAAAATTCCTTTTTGTAGTTGAAAATTCAACTTTTTGGTTCAAAATATTTGAAATTTGTTAAAAATTTGATTTTTCCATCAAAAATTTATTTATTTTTTTAAATTTAAAAACTAGGTCAGAATTTTTTTCTTTCTTTCCTAAGAAATCAACTTTTTATTTAAAAATACATCTTTTGGTTAAAAATTGAACAACTACATTTTAAAGTTAAACTACTTTCTTTAAAATTAAGAAAAATTTCTTTCTTACATAAAAACTATTATTATCTAAAATTGGTAACGTTGTTTATGAATGATGCCTAGAGTCTTTGTATTTTGTTGAAAAATGGTCTTTTTTTTGTAATAAATTAATGTTTTTGTTTTAAAATCCATCTTTTGGCTAAAAATTTATCAACTAGGTTTTAAGGTTGAACTACTCAAACACATGAGAAAAATAAATAAATAAATGAAATAAAAGTTAAAATAAAAGCTAAAATAAATAAAATGAAATAAAAGATAAAATAAAAGAAGAACTCACAGCAATTTCTGTAATACTGAAGGCGGGTTGATCCACGACATCCTGCGTGTCCATTGAAAGGCTGTCGTCCACACAATCGCCGGCAAATTGCTGCAGTTCCACGGAATTGTGTCTCACCAAATTAACAGGAGTCATCTGTACGGGGACATGAAATTATTGCCTCTCCTTGCCCGAATATCATCGGGAATGATTTTCAATCACCTGAGCGTACATACTTTAATATGAACTTTTTTGTTTTGCAGCCGATTTTTCCAGAGCTTTATTGGATTGTTAAATATCTTGAACTGAATCACTGTCTCCTCAGTCAGCCAACCCCTTTCGACTTTGTGGTATCCATTGTGGTACCCAAAGAGCTCTGGATCTGGCAAGCCGCCTTCTACCAAGTTGCTAGCTGCTGTCATTTCATTCAAACAAAGGATATTGAAAGTAAGTCCAAGAAAATATGAAAATGCATTTTTTTCTTTTAATTTGCGTTGACAACAAAATTTTTATTACTCTAATAACGACAAGTAATGCTTACTATCTTTCCTGATAAGCCGAGGAGTCATATGTGTCTCCCACCTTCGAACGATGAGTGTTCTAGCTAATTGTTTCGCGGCACTGTTTTCACAAACGACGGCTACGAAATAACGATATTCCACGTTCGTATCGGATGGCAATCCTATTTTTTGTGAAAATACTCGTTCTCTGAAATTTGTTTACACTTTTTTATTGAAGAAATTGAAGATATTGAGGAATTTGGAATATCGGTTGCTAGAAAAAAAGTATGCTTTCAACATTTCGAGGGCTTATGAAATAAATATAAAATATGAAATATAAACATATTAAAACTATATGAAATATATGAAAGTAGATAAATTTAGAGAAAATAAACTTTTCCATTTTGTGTTTAAAAGTTACTTTTTTTAGTTGAAAATTCAAGTATTTTTATGAAAATTCGTCTTTTTAGAAGAAAATTAATTTTCTTGGTTAAAAATTAATCTTTTTGGTATATATAATTAAATTCTTTGCTTGAAAATTCAATTATTTCGCTAAAAATTCGTTTTTTTGTTTGAAAATTAATTTTTTCAATCGACAATTTCTAAATTTATCTTTAAAATTGTATATGCTTAAAATTAGTGTCTTTTGATTTTTTATCGTTAAAAATATCAATTATTTGATTAAAAATTAAAATATTTTGTCGAAACTTAATTCTGTTGTTAGGAAATGATTAATTTACTTGGTTGAAATTTTTTTTTTATATAATTATATTCGTTGCTTGAAAATTTAATTATTCTTTTAAAAGTTCGTTTTTTGGTTTGAAAAGTAATTTTTCAATTGACGATTTCTAAATTTACCTTTAAATTTAGATAAAATAATCTTTTTCATTTAAACATTCTTGTATCTGGTTAAAATTAGCGCTTTTTGGTCGAAAATTAATCTTCTTAGTAACAATATTTTGTTGAAAACTTGTTCTTTGTTTGATTAAAAATTAATTATTTTTTATCGTTGAAAACATCAAATATTTGGTTAAAAATTAAATTATTTTGTTGGTTCAAAAATTAATTTTTTTGTATACAATTAATTTCGTTGCTTGAAAATTTAGTTATTTTGTTAAAGATTCGTTTTTTGGTTTAAAAATTAATTTTTTCAATTGACTATTTCTAAATTTATCTTCAAATTTGTGCCTGGTTAAAATTAGTGC
The DNA here is from genome assembly GCA_010014905.2 of Druon quercuslanigerum. Taxonomy (NCBI): domain Eukaryota; kingdom Metazoa; phylum Arthropoda; class Insecta; order Hymenoptera; family Cynipidae; genus Druon; species Druon quercuslanigerum. The sequence continues at coordinate 14,854 of JAAAKG020204366.1, forward strand.
CTTTTGGTGGAAAATTAGACCCCTTGGTTACAATATTGTGTTGAAAACTCGTTGTTTGTTTTCTTGAAAATTAAATAATTTTTTATCGTTGAAAACATCAATTACTTGGTTAAAAATTAAATTATTTAGTCGAAATTTAAATTTTTTAGTAGGAAACGATTGATTTTGTTGGTTGAACATTAATTTTTTTTGTATATAATTAATTTCTTTGCACAAAAATTTATGTATTTTGTTAAAAATGCGTTTTTTCGTCTAAAAAACTAATTTTTTAAATCCAGAATTTCTAAATTTACCTTTAAATTTAGATAAAAACATCTTTTTCGTCTAACCATTCTTGTATCTGGTTAAAATTAGTGCTTTTTAGTCAAAAATTAATCTTCTTGGTTACTATATTGTGTTGAAAACTCGTTCTTTGTTTGTTTAAAAATGAATTAATTTTCTATCGTTAAAAATATCAAGTATTTGGTTAAAAATTAAATTATTTGTCAAAATTTAATTTTTTTTTTAGGAAAATGATTAATTTTGTTGGTTGAAAATTAAATTTTTTGGTATATAATTAATTTCTTTGCTAAAAAATTTAATTATTTTATTAAAAAGTTCGTTTTTTTGTTTAAAAATTAATGTTTTCAATCAACAATTTTTAAATTTATCTATAAATTTTTATCTGTTAAAATTCGTCTCTTTTGGTGGAAAATTAATCTTCTTAGTAACAATATTTTGTTGAAAACTTGTTCTTTGTTTGACTGAAAATTAAATAATTTTTTATCGGTGAAAAGATCAAGTATTTGGATAAAAATTTAATTAGTTTGTCGAAAGTTAATTTTGTTGGTAGGAAATGAATAATTTTTTTGGTTAAAAATAATTTTTTTTGCATATAATTATATTTTTTGCTTGAAAATTCAATTATTTTGTTAAAAATTCGTTTTGTGGTTTGAAAATTAATTTTTTTAATTGAAAATTTCTAAATTTACCTTTAAATTTAGATAAAATCATCTTTTTCACCTAAACATTCCTTTATCTGGTTAAAATTAGCACTTTTTGTTCGAAAATTAATCGTTTTTGTTACAATATTTTGTTGAAAACTCGTTCTTTGTTTGATTGAAAATTAATTAATTTTTTATCGTTAAAAATATCAAGTATTTGGTTAAAAATTAAATTACTTTGTCGAAATTTAATTTTTTTTTTGTAGGAAATTATTAATTTTCGTGGTTAAAAACTTATTATCTTGGGTGAAAGATTCATCATTTTTGTTAAAAATGTATTTCTTTAGTTAAAAATTGATTTATTTGGTTGAAAATTCGACTTGTTTTTTGTTTTGAAAACATTTTTTAAACTGAATGTTTAACTATTTCACGTTTGATTAAAAAATTTTGTTTTAAAAATTTAACATTAATATTTTAGATTAAAAAAGTATTTTTTGGATTGAAAATTTAAGTATTTCGTGGAAAGTTAATTTTTTAAATAAAAATTTTTTTGTTAAAAACTAAACTATTTTATTGAACATTCTTCGTTTGTTATTTGAGAATTATTTTTATAACCAAAAATGAACACATTCAATATTTGGTTGAAAAGTAATCATTTTTTACTTGGAAATTAAACAATTTGTTTAAAAAGTAATGTATTTTTTAGAAAATTATTGTGTGTAATTGAAAATTTATCTTTTTAGCTGAAGATTCGTCAGTTTTGGTAGAAAATTTTTCTTCATGGTTGAAAATTCATCTTGTTGGTTAGAAATTTAACTTTTTAGTTTAAAATACAATATTTTGGTTTACAACTCATATTTTTCAGTAGTACATTCATCACTTGGTAAAAAATTTATTTCTGTGACTGAAAATTTATTTATTATGTTAAAAATTCTACTTAAAAATATTATCTTTTTGGTTTGAAGTTACAAATTCATTTATTTTGTTGAAAAATTGTCTTCTTGGTAAGAAAATAATACTCTTGGTTAAAAACTCACCAGTTAAAAGTCACCTCTTTTAGTTAAAAATTCCCGGAACAAAACTTTTTTTACGAAAAAAGACGAATTTTCAACTCTCAAAAGGCAAATTTTAAACAAAACATCGAGAAGTTAATTTTTCAGTTAAAAGAAATCAACCGGAAAAATCTGTTTAAACAAATTATATCAATTTTCAAACAAAAAACAGATCCTTTAATTAAAATGATGAATCTTCAATAGACAAATAATTTTTAACCAAAGAGATGAGTTTTCAACAAAAAATATTAATTTTTACTTCAAAAATATAAAGTTGAATCAAAAATAAAAAAAAGAAAGATGGAATACTTGAATTTTCAGTTAAGAAAATTAATTGTCAAAGAATAAAATTAATTTTCTACTGAAATGTTGAATCTTTAACCAAAAAGATTAATTTTCTACCAAAAATGTCGAATTTTAAACTAAAAAGGTAAATTTTATATTTTAAATCAAAGATGAAATAGTATATTTTCAGTACAAAAATTAATTTTCAACCGATAAGCTGAATTCTCAACGAAGTAGTTCAATTTATAACTAAAAAATATGTATTACAAAAAAATGTTCTACCTAAATGATAAATCTTTAAAAAAAAAAAGAAAAAGTTTTAACCCAATAAATGATTTATCAACTAAAATGATGAATTTCCGACCAAAAAGTAGAATTTAAAAGAAAACTATGAATTTTTGCTAAAAAAAAAGAATTTTTAACAAAATGGTTCAATTTGTAAGAAAAAAGGTAAAATTACAATCAAAGAGATTAATTTTCTATCAAAAAAAGTCGAATTTTCAACAGAATATTTAAACTTTTAAACAAAAAGATTAATTTTTAACAAAAATTAGGAATCTTTCCTAAACGTAATGAATTTTTACCAAATTTTAATTGACCAAAAAAATTAATTTTAAACCAACAAAATTAATCATTTCCTACAAAAAAATTAACTGTCGACAAAAGAATTTAATTTTTAACCAAATACATGATATTTTCAACGATAAAAAATTAATTAATTTTTACTCAAACAACGAACGAATTTTCAACCAAATATTGTAACCAAGCAGATTAATTTTAGACCAAAAAGCGCTAAGTATAACAAAATACAAAAACCTTTAGATGAAAAAGATGATTTTATCTAAATTTAAAGGTAAATGTAGAAATCGTCAATTGAAAAAATTAATTTTCAAACCAAAAACGAATTATTAACAAAATAATTAAATTTTCCATCAAAGAAATTAATTATATGTACCAAAAAGATTAATTTTCAACCAAATAAATTAATTTTATCCTAAAAAAACGAATTTTCATAAAAATAGTGGAATTTTCAACTAAAAAAAAATAACTTTTAAACACAAAATGGAATGGTTTATTTTTTATTTTTTCTACATTTATCTACTTAAATACATTTCATACAGTTTTGATATGTTTATATTTCACGTTATCTTCTTCCTCATTTTGTTCTTCAAAATTGTCAATTTATTGTAAACTGCAGGATTTTGACTTTGAAATGATTTCAAAGATTGCAAAATATTTTAGAAGATTTCGCAAAAATTTTAGATTTCACAAAAATGTAAATGTTTGCACCAATTTTTAAAAATATTTCACTAGATTTCCTAAAGATTTTAAATGTTACACAGAAATTTCAGTGACTTCACAAAAACTTTAATTTCACAAAAAAATTTTAAAATATTTTAAAAGTTTAAAAAACATTAAAAATGATTTCAAACAAAAATAAAGAGAAATCACTGATTAAAACAAATTAAAAAAATTTCACTAGTACTTAAAAGATTTCACAAAATTTACAAAAGATTTCAAAAAATATCGCAAAATCAGAAAGATCTCGCATAAATTTCAGAAGATTTCACAAAGATTTCAAGCAAATTACAAAAGATTTCACCAAAACTTTTATAATTTATAAGGTTTTAAACATTTAAAAAGGATTCAAAGATAAAAAAAAACACAAAATATTTAAAAACATATCAAAATAAATTATTTAATTACAGTTCTCTACTTTTAGCAATAATTCTTTCAATATTTTAATATTACTTAATCCTATACTGATTTTCTATAGTAATTCCTATAATAATTTTTCACAATTTAATTTATAAACTTTTCCAAATTTTGAGATTTCTAGGGAAATAAAATTTGTTTGATTTTGAAAAATTAATTTTAAGAAAAAATTATGCTTACAAAATTTTAAAGAAAAGTTCTAAAAATAATTTTATTTAGTTTAAGAGAAATTTAGAAATTTTAAAAACAAATATGAACTTAAAAATATTTTTAAAAAAAGTTTTAAACAATATGTAATGTAGATTTAAAAATATATCGTAAAAAATTTAGTTGCTTTTAAGAACAAGAATTAATATTCTTGAATAATTTCGAAATATATAAATAAAATTTAAGACCTTTGGAAAAATGTGAAATCTTTTTTTTTATATATATTCCAAGAGAAAAATAAAAAAGATTTAAACATATTTCAAAAGAAATCCCAAATTTTCAAAGAAGCATCTGAAAGATTTGACGGCCAAGTTTTTAATTTTGCGGAACTTTAGAAAAAGATCAAATAATTTTAAAAGATATTTAAAAGGTTTAAAATGGGCAAGATTAAAAAATTAATAAAAAAATGCGAGTAAATTTGGAAAAAAATTATTTTAAACTTGAGAGTTAAAAAACTGTAAAAAATTAATATTTTAAACATTTAAAACAAAAACTTTAGAACCTTTAAAATTGTTTAAAGGTTTCAAGAAAAGTAAAAATAAAATTCTTAAAATTCTTGGAAGAACTGAAAATAATTTTTTGTTTAAAAAAATGAAGTTTTAAAGGAAATTTTAAAACATTTCAAAATTTTTAAAAATCTGAAAGCTTTCAAGTCAATTTTTAAAAGACAGAAATTTAAGAAGTTTTGAAGAGATTAAAAATATATTAAAAGTTTTCCGAAATTTATCAAATATTTTTTTATTTCTTCAAAACTTCTAAAAGTCCTAAATATTTTTTAAATTCTAAATTCCTTTTCAAAACATCTGAAATCTTTAAAAATCTTTAAAAGTTTTTGTCAAGATTCTTAGGAAAATCAGAAAATAGTTATTCGAAATTTGTATTTTGTATTTAAAAAACTATTTTTCCCTTCAAACCGAAATAATAGAAGCGCGCATTTGATAATGTTCCTTAAAAATTAAGAATTAAAGTTGTTTTAAAATGAATTTAAAAATTCTCATTTAATTATTTACAATAATAACAATATAAAAGGCGATAATATTCAGTTTAAAAACTAATGTTCTTTTTTTAAATCGCCATATTGTTTAAAGAATATTTCCAATTACTCACTGTTCTGGTTCATTAAACGAGTTTTCGCCAGAAGCATTTTGATCTTCATAAACATCTCCCAATTCTCCACTGTTATTGCTGTCGAAGAGGACAGGCGAGCCCGAATTGCTGTTTTCCTGAGGCAATTGAACAGCTTGGCTATGATTCCAGGCACCTAACTCTGGTATATTCCCTACCACGTATATATTCTCATTCTTCGCCAGACCGTGCGCCTAAAAATATTTATAATTATTTACCATTTGTATTCTTTGAGAATATTTCACATTTATTTCTAAACAATATTTTAGGGCTAATTAGGGAATATCAAATAGGAAAATTGGAGACTTTTCATGCAATTTTCTAAATTATCTGACCATTAATATTCGAAGACGAGTGTTTTAATCTTGCAACATTTTATGGTAAAAGCTTTTAGAACCGGAATAACAAAAATTCAGATTAGAATTTAAAAATTGCACATTTATTTATTTCAACCAGAAAAGATGAATTTGATATACAAAATGGTCAAATTTTAAAACAGAAAAGATTAAACTTCAACCAAATTATTTCATTTTTTAGAAGAATATCAAATTTTAAACAAAACTGGATGATTCTTCAATCCAAAAGGACATATTCTCTTCCCATATACACAAATTTTCAACAAAAAGTTGAATTTTCAACCAAAAAATATTAATTTTTAACAAAATACTTGAAATTTTTAAAAAATTATTAAATTTCCAAAAAAATAGTTAAAATTATAACCAAATGCTTAAATTTTCTAAACACAAAGATAAATTTTTAACCAAATAGTTGAATGTTCAAACAAAAAAGATTAAACTATAATAAAAAAAGTTTCATTTCCAACCAAAAAATTTATTTTAAAAAATTTATTTATTTTACAAAAAATGAAAATAATTTTTTATAAAGTATTTCAACTTTCAACCAAGTAGTTGAATTTTCCTCCAATAAAGATTTCAGTAATATCTTCAACGGAAAAATATAAATATAAACCCAAAAAGATGAATTTTAAAATAAAAAAAAAATTTTCAACCAAATAATTAATTTTTTTTAAATTTTTGAAATTAAAAAAAAAAAGATGAGATTCTTTAATCCAAAAGGAATTATTTTCTGCCTGAATGAGAAACACGTCCAACAAAAAGTTGAATATTCCACCAAAAAAGATTTATTTTTAACCGAATACTTGAAGTTTTTAAACATAATTAAATTTCCAAAAAAGTAGTTAAAATTATAACCAAATACTTAAATTTTCTAAATACAAAGAGAAATTTTTAAACCAAACAGTCGAATTTTCAAACAAAAAAGATTAAAACGAATTAAAAAAGAAAGTTGCATTTCCAAATAAATAATTTTTTTATAGCAATGTAATATCTGATATTTGGACAAAAAAATACTTTAATTTTGAATAAAATTTTTCAACTGGAATAGTTAAATTTTTAGGTAAAAAATTATTATTTTACAAAAAATGAAAATAATTTTTAATAAAGTATTTTAACTTTCAACCAAATAGTTAAATTATCCTCTATTAAAGATTTCAGTAAAATCTTCAACGGTAAAATATAAATTTTCAACACAAAAAGATGAATTTTAAAACCAAAAAAAAGCTTCAAGCAAATAACTAATTTTTTTGAAACAGTTAAATTTGTAACAAAACAGATGAGATTCTTTAATCCAAAACTACGTATTTTCTGCCTAATAGACAAACGACCAACAAAAAGTTGAATTTTCAACCAAAAAAGATTAATTTTTAACAAAATACTTGAAATTTGAACTAATTAATCGTGTTTTCAACAAAATTACTTCATTTTTTACAAGTCAGTTGAATTTCACACAAAACGAGATGATTTTTCAATCCAAAAGAACATATTCTCTTCCTAAATAAACAAATTTTCAACAAAACAGTGAAATTTTCGACAAAAAAAAGATTAAGTCTTAATAAAACACTTAAAATTTCCAGCAAAATAATAAAAATTTTAAGAAAAAAACTGCATTTTCAACCGAATACTTGAATTTTCTATCTACGAAGATGAATTTAAAAAAAAAAAATCCGAATTTTCAACAAAAAAAAATATATTCCAAAAAAGTTGTGTTTTAAACCATATAGTTTTTTTTCAAGCAATGCAATAGTTAATATTTGGACCAAAAAAAAGTGAAAAAATTGTTCTTTTACAAAAAATAAAAATAGTTTTTGATAAAATAGTTCAAATTTCAACCAAGTAGTTAAATTTTCCTTCAATAAAGATTTCAGTAGAATTTTCAAGGACAAAATATACATTTTTAAAGGCAAAATATAAATTTTCAACAAAAAAGTGAATTTCCTATCAAAATAGTTAAATTTTCAACCAAAAAAGATGAATTTTCAAACTAAAAAAAAGCTTCAACCAAATAAATAATTTTTCATTTTAAACAGTTAAATTTTTAACAAAACAGACGAGATTCTTTGATTCAAAAGGACGTATTTTCTGCCCAAATAGACAAATATCCAACAAAAAAGTTGAATTTTCAACGAAAAAAGATTACTTTTTAACAAAATATAATATATAATAATATATAATATATGAATATAATATATATAATAATAATAATATATAATATATAATACTTCAAATTTCAACAAATTAATTGCGTTTTTAACCAAATAAATGAATTTTGAACCAAATACTTAAATCTGCTATCTACAAAAATCAATTTTCAACCAAACAGTCAAATTTTCAGACAAAAAATATTAGAGTTTAACCAAATTATTTGATTTTTTAGAAGGCAGTTGAATTTTAAACAAAGCGGGCTGATTCTTCAATCCAAAAGTACATATTCTCTTCCCAAATAAACAAATTTTTAACAAAACAAATGAATTTTCGAACAAAAAAGATTAAGCCTTAACAAAATACTTGAAATTTTCAATAAAATAATTAAATTTCCAATAGAATAATTGAATTTTTAACCAAATACTTGAATTTTCTATCTAAAAAGATGAATTTTTAAACAAGCAGTGCGAATTTAAAATATATATATATATATATATATATTATTCAAAAAATTTGCATTTTCAAACAAATAGTTTT